>PVHP010034078.1:0-19027 GCA_004024765.1 Zapus hudsonius
CTCTCTCTCTCTCTCTCTCTCTCTCTCTCTCTCTCTCTCTCTCTCTCTCTCTCTCTCTCTCTCTCTCTATCTCTATCTCTCTGGTTGAAAATGAATAAATAAAATATTTAAAAGGGAGCCAGGCAGAATGGTGCATTCTTTAATTCCAGCCTCTAGTCTGGGACTACAGAGTGAATTCCAGATCAGCCTGAGCTAGAGCAAGACCCTACCTTAGAAAACCAAAAACGAACAAACAAACAAAAAAGTAGCTATACATGGGCTGGGGTTAAAGTGCTAGTTTGCAAAACCTAGTGGCCAAGGCTAAATCCCATATCCATGAAAGGAAAGACACATATGCATCTGGAGTTCCTTTGTTTGCAGTGACTAGAGGTCCTGGAGAGCCCTTCCCACCTTCCTTCTCTCTCTCTCTCTCTCTCTCTCTCTCTCTCTCTCTCTGTCTCTCTGTGCTCACAAATAAATGAATGTGTAGAAGGTCAGCAGCGAAACATCAATCTGTTCCCACTGTGTGTCGGCATCCTGTTTTCAGGGATACCAACCAGCACTGTCTCTTGTCTGTTCAGAGATAATCTGCCCGTACAACCTGTGCCTGCGTGCGGCATCTTGTTTGTGGAAAAAGAGCATGATACTCAATGTTTTGACTCTTGTTGTCTTTATTGTATGCTAGATTGCAAAAGTGCTTCATAAGGGCAGCGTATGGTGGTGCATGCCTTGAATCCAAGCACTTGGAACAGAGGGAGGATTGTCATGAGTTTGAGGCCAGCCTGAGACTACATAGTGAATTCCAGGTCAGCCTGGAAAAACCAAAAATAAATCAATTAAAAATTGTTTCATAAGGACTTCAAAGACCTCACGATGAGGCAACCCTGGGCTCTGAACCGGCTTTTTGGAGCAGCTGTTTTAAATATGTGGATGATAGATTCATCATAATAAAAAATAGGAGGCTGGAGTAATGTGGTGAAGGTGCCTGCAAAGCCCAGTTCCCCAGGTTCAATGCTCCAGTACCCACGTGAAGCCAGATGAACTCGGTGGCACATGCATCTGGAGTTCCTTGGCAGTGGCTAGAGGTGCTGGCGTGCCTGTTCTCTCTCTCTCTCTCTCTCTGTCTCTTTCTCTCTCTGCCTGTCTCTCTTTGCTTGCAAATAGATAAGACAAGAATTTTCAAAAAGGGTCTGGAGAGATGAAAATAAAAATTTAAAAAAGGGTCTGGACACTCAGGAGGCAGAGGTAGGTGGATCGCAGTGAGTTTGAGGCCAGCCTGAGACTACAGAGTGAATTCCAGATCAGCCTGGGCTAGAGCAAGACCCTACCTCGAAAAACAAAACAAAACGTCTGAAGAGATGGCCCGGCGTTAAAAGCGCGCTTGCTTACAAAGCATGATGGTCTGGGTTCAATGTCCTGGTACCCATGTTAAGCCACATGCATCTGGAGTTCCCTTGCAGCGGCTACAGGCCCTGGTGCGCCTATTCTTTCTGTCTCTCTTCTCCCTATCTCTCTCTGCTTGCAAATAAATAAAAATATTTTTAGCCGGGCGTGGTGGCACACGCCTTTAATCCCAGCATTTAGGAGGCAGAGGTAGGAGGATTGCCTTGAGATCAAGGCCACCCTGAGACTACAGAGTGAATTCCAGGTCAGCCTGGGCTAGAGTGAGACCCTACCTCGAAAAACCAAAAAAAAAAAGTTAGAGGTGGTGCTTTCTTACAAAGCCTAATGGCATGGGTTCAATTCCCCAGTGCCCACTTAAAGCCAGATGCACAAAGGGGTGTCTGCATCTGGAGCACCCACAGCTTTCTGTCTCTAATAAATTAACTATAAAAAGAAGTCACACTCCACATGCTCTATGCCCTTGACATTCACCCTGCTCCTGGGCTCTCTCCGCCTGGCACTGAGCCCTGTGATCAGGTGCCTCATCTTCTAGTCTTGGGCTTTTACCACTTGTCTGAACGCAGCCCTTGGATTTCACAGTTCCTGCTTTTCAAATGAAGTTGGGTTTTGAAAGTGCTGACAGTGAGCTCATTTCGGAGGATAAAGCCTTCCCCCATTACTTGGGAACTCCAGAGGAGGAACATGGAAGGAGAGAATGTGTTGAGACAGACAGACACTATCTAAGCCAGGGGTGAAAGGATAAAGCAAATGAAGAATTTAATTTTTAAAAAAAAAAAAAAGGGCTGGAGAGATGGCTCAGTGGTTAAGGCACTTGCCTCTAGTGCCTAAGGCCCCGGGTTCAATTCCCCAGGACCCACATAAGCCAGACCCACAAGGTGGTGGCCCTGTTTCTCTCTCTCTCTCTTTCTCTCTCTGTGCATGTGTATCTCGGCTTGAAAATGAAGAAATAAAATATTAAAAAAAAAAAAAAAAAAAAAAAAAAAAAAAAAAAAAAAAAAAAAAAGCCTCTGGCTGTTATCAAAGCCCACACTGCTGAGCCTGGTAAATTTCTGTTCAAATCGGTCAGGGCCGGGCCCCACCCAGGGGCCCTTTCACAGGAAGGACAGAAGTCACTGTCTTTGGAACCACGTGATTGCCTGCTTCCGCTGAGACTACAGTTGATTGGGTCAGATAAGGGTGGCACCCTCAGGGCAGCCAATCACAGCTGGCTAGTGATTTATGAGGTAGTTGGACCCAAAAATATCTGACCGAATGGGAAGCAGGCTGAGCTGCCTGGAGGGGTGCAGGGTGGGGTCAGCTGGGAAAGACCTGAAAGGTAGCGTCCTGACAGTGTCCAGGTAGAGGAGGCTGGCCCACTCCTGGAGGCGGTCCATCTCCAGCCCTCCTGCCAAGTGGACGCCCCCAGCACAAAATTCCGGGTAAAAGGTAACAAATATGCTTCCAAATGAAGTTCATAAGAAAGGAAGGGGAATCCCCAGAAACTGAAAATACCAAAAATGGAACCAAGCACCAAGCCACTGTGAACTGATATCAAGACTCCCACAAGGTGGGGGGGGGGGGGCTATGCAAATACATGGACAGGAAATGAGACCTTGGGCTCACAGAATTTGATATTACAACACAGGAACAACCCTGCTCAGGCCAGGTGTCACCAGCCCACACGCATGTGCACACACATATGAAAATATATGAATAAGTATTTTTTAAAGAAAATAAGAGCTGGTGACCTCAGAGATGGAATGTCCAGGGGTCTGACTTCAAAAGGCCCTAAGATCCACTATTTTTTGTTTTGTTTTTCGAGGTAGGGTCTCACTTTAGCCCAGGCTGACCTGGATTTCACTGGATTTCTCAGGGTGGCCTTGAACTCATGGCAATCCTCCTACCTCTGCCTCCCCAGTGCTGGGATTAAAGGCGTGCACCACCATACCTGGCTTTTGTTTTGGTTTTTGCTTTTGTTGTCATTGTTGTTGTTGCTTGGTTGTTTGTTTTTGAAGCAGGGTCTCACCCTAGCTCAGGCTGACCTGGAGCTCACTCCATTGCCCAGGCTGGCCTTTGAATTCATGGTGATCCTCCTAGCTCAGCCTCCTCCCCAGGGCTGATATAATCAGTGAGCACCTATGCCAACCACACCCAGCTTTCACACAGAGTTCAAATTCTGGGAGGTGGAGAGGCTGGAAGGAGGAACAGATAATTTCAAAATAAAGCTATAAATAAAAGCCGGAGTGGTGGTATCAGAGCCTGTACTCACACTCAGGAAGCTGAAGCAGGAAGATCAAAAATATAAGGCCAAGGACACCAAGTCTCAAAAACACAAACACATCAGGGTGTGGTGGCACATGCCTGAAATTCTAGCACTTGGAATGCTGAAATAGAATGACTCTTGAGAATTCAAGGCCAGCCTGGGCTACATAGTGAGTAGCAGGCTAGCCTGGGCTATAGAGTGAGAGTCTTTTCAAAACAAAGAAGAGGAACTCGTGTTGGACAGGAGGC
Organism: Zapus hudsonius; assembly: GCA_004024765.1. Lineage (NCBI taxonomy): Eukaryota > Metazoa > Chordata > Mammalia > Rodentia > Dipodidae > Zapus > Zapus hudsonius. Next base: position 3,874 of record PVHP010034078.1, read on the forward strand.
CCGCTCAGTGGGGAGAACTCTCTGGTACTGGAAACCAAGTCAGAATCCCATGGTCAGGAGACTCATAGACCCCAGAGAGAAGCCCTCACTGCTCTCTGAAGAAGGAGAGCTGTCTTGCACACCAGACAAACAAACTCTCAAATTTGCATGCCCCCCTTTTAATTCAAGTTGCTCTCATTCTTTATTAGATATCAATATCTTTTTAATATTTTATTTATTAGCAAAGAGGTAGATGTATGGGCACACCAGGGACTCTAGCAAATGAACTCCAGATGCATGTGCCACTTTGTGCATCTGGCTTACTTACATGGGTGCTGGGGAATTGAACCCCCATCCTCAGGCTCTGGAAGCAACCACCTTAACTGCTAAGCCATCTCTCCAGTCCTGCCTGCTCTCATTTTTGTTTGGAGAATCTGCTGTGCTTTACTGACTGCAGAGAAAACCAAGGAGAACCAAGATCCCTCATTAAGACAGAAGATAGCTAACTGCCCACCATGAGATGGACCACATCTGCCACATCTGCCGCAGTCCAGAAGAAATTGCAGGGGAGGCAACTACATGAACACTGCTCCCCAGGTTGATGGTGACAAACACGGTCAATGAAAATCAAAACAGGGGCTGGAGAGATAGCTCAGGGGTTAAGGCCTTTGCCTGCAGGTCAGAAGGACTCGAGTTCAATTCCCCACTACCCACGTAAAGCCAGAGGCGTGAGATGGCACATGTATCAGGAGTTCGTTTGCAGTGGGTGGAAGTTGGAGGCCCTGGTGAACCATTCTCTCTCTCTCTCTCTCTCTCTCTCTCTCTCTCTCTCTCTCTCTCTCTCTCTCTCTCGTAAGTAAATAAGACATTTAAAAAAATCTATCAAAACAGAAATCCAGAGGCTACAGAGAACTCAACACTAAATCAGACTACCAAGCAGGCCTAATAATGGCTCAGGGAACATTGCAGAAGAAGGGTCAGGAAGATTGTAAGACTCACAGAGTGGAGAGATGGCTTAGCGGTTAAGGCCTTTGCCTGCAAAGCAGAAGGACCCAAGTTCGATTCCCCAGTGCCCATGTAAAGCTAGATGCTAAAACCAGATGCACAAGGTGACACATGTGTCTGGAGTTTGTTTGCAGTGTCTGGAGGTCCTGACCCATCCATTCTTTTTTGTTGTTGTTGTTTTGTTTTGTTTTGTTTTTCGAGGTAGGGTCTCACTCACTCTAGTCCAGGCTGACCTGGAATTCACTATTCTCAGGGTGGTCTTGAACTCACCAAGATCCTCCTACCTCTGCCTCCCCAGTGCTGGGATTAAAGGCGTGTGCCACCACGCCCGGCAAAAGCCATTTTCTGACTGACAACTGTAATCTCAGTTTACCTACATGAGAGAAGGGAGTTGGAGAGAGGAGTATCTCCTAAAACTTGTAGGAACATGGAGAGCCTGCCTCAAACAGGGTGCAGCTGGGCGTGGTGGCGCACGCCTTTAATCCCAGCACTCGGGAGGCAGAGGCAGGAGGATCGCCATGAGTTCAAGGCCACCCTGAGATCACATAGTGAATTCCAGGTCAGCCTGGGCTAAGGCGAGACCCTATCTTGAAAAACAAACAAACAAAAAAACAGGGTGCAAGTCAAGGACCAACACCTATCCTCTGACCTCCTCAATGCACAACTGCACTCACACACATGGAACATGCACACACACACACTCACACACACCACACACATTCACACATACACCACACACACACTCACACATACCACACACACACATACATACACATCTCACACACATACACACCACATACCACATACACACATCACTCACACACCACACACATCACACACTCACACATCACACACACATCACACACTCACACATAACACACACACATCTTTCTCTCTCTCTCTCTCTCTCACACAAACACACACACACACACACACACACGAGACAGAAAGTAAAAGCTAACACATACACACACAAAAGCCAGTTAATTCCTCCTATGGCCAGTACTATAAAGAAACAGTGTACATTTACTTAAATCTTGTTTACCTGTCTATTGCCTTTGACTAGGTAACTCAAGGTGCAAAGAGAACGAAAGGCTTTTTAGGTTTAGAAAAATCTTCCTTCCAGTGGGCTTTTAATCCCAGCACTAGAGGTAGGGGTAGGGGTATCACTGTGAGTTCTAGGCCAGCCTAGGTTCCAGGTCAGCTTGAGCTACAGTAAGACCCTACCTCAGGGGGTGGAAGGAAGGAAGGAAGGAAAGAAGGAGGGAAGAGAAAATCTGCCTTCCGCTTTCTCCCACAAGCCCTCTCCATCTTGAGAGGCAAGCAGGCTTCCCTGCTTCTGAGTCCTTTCAGAGAGACTGGAACCACTTGGAAGGGAAGGAAGCCGACTTCTGAATTCCCAGTGATTGAAGTACACACAGCACATCCCCCCCCCCCGGGTTCATTTTTCTCACCTGGCATCACATCTTCAACATCATGTAGACACAGGGATGGACAGGTAGCCATTTGTCAAGCACAGAGTTTGGGGACAGTGGGGGACAAGTGTAGTGACAGGTAAGTGAAGGTCCCAGGAGAGGCAGAGCCTGGGCTTGTAGGTTCTTGCTGTCTGTGAAGGAAGTGTGCAACTTACTCTAACAACCACAGCCACTGGGTGTGCTTGGAGCTGACTTAAGATCCCACTTGTACTGGGATCTTATATATATATATAATTTTTTTTTGCTTTTTCAAGATAGGGTCTCGTTCTATCCCAGGCTGACCTGGAACTCACTATATAGTCTCAGAGCAGCCCTCCTACCCTTAGCCTCCTAAATGCTGGGATTAACACTGTGTGCCACCATGCCCCACCTTTTTAAAATATCTTTATTTATTCATTTGTAAGCAAAGAGAGATGTATGACCATGCCAGGGTCTCTAGCTGCTGCAAACAAACCCCAGAGGTATGAACCACTATGTGCATCTGGCTTTACCTGGGTACTGTGGAATCAAACCCTGGGTTGTTAGGCTTTGCAAGCAAATGTCATCTCTCCAGCCCTGACTTGCAGTTTTGAAAGATCAAAATTTGCAGTGGGAGTCAGGAGTAGGAGCAACACAGGACAGGAAGTGACGACAATATCCAAAGTAAGGAGGGGCGGTGGTGACCTTGGATTAGGAAAGAGATCAAAGATGGTTCATATCTATAATCTCAGCATGTGAGAGGCTGAGGCAGGAAGATTGCCTGAGTTTGAGATCAATCTGGACTATATAGTGAGTTCTAGGCTAGCCTTTTGAGACTGTCTCAAAAGAAAGAAGAAACTGGGCTTGGTGGCACACGCCTTAAACCCAGCCTAATGCCAGCACTGGGGAGGCAGAGGTAGGAGGATCACCATGAGTTCAAGGCCATCCTGAGACTACATAGTGAATTTCAAGTCAGTCTGGGCTAGAACAAGACCCTACCTTGAAAAACAAAGAAAAAAAAAAAACCCAAAACTAATTTTGGGGGCTGAGACGATAGCTCAGTGGATAAAGCACTTTGCCACTCAAGCCTGAGAGCCCAAGTTGGATCCCCAGACCCCATGCTGAAAATTGGGGAGCAGGATTTCTGTAATCCCAGGACACTGACTGTGAGATGGGAGGTAGAGACAGGAGAATTTCTGGGAATCCATGATAAACACAACAAACAACTGCAAAGCAAGATTCAGAGTGATGGTTAGGCTTTGTTGTCAACTTGATCTGTTCAGTAATCTTGGATGGGTCTCTGAGATTGTTTACAGGAAGGCAGCCCTCTCAGTAGGGGGCAGGATGTAAAGAAGCTCAAAAAAACTAAAAAAAAAAAAAAAAAACTTTCCTTCTTGGGAGGTCAGTGCAGGAGCGATATTCCAGATACTCAGGGAGTTAACAAATCTGGAGGAGGCTTGCAAGGCCCCACTCTAAGGCTAGAAAAAGGGGAAGATAATCTCCTCTGCCCTCCTGCCTGTTTGCTATTAAGTATGTGTGATATTGACGATGGCCTCCCTCTTTCTCTGCTTGGACCTGTGAAAGGGTGGGGCCAGCCTCTTTCACTGTTATGGAACTTCCTCTAGGTCTGTAGCTTCAATAAATCCTTTCCTCCCATAACTGTGCCTGGTTTGGAGATTCATCCCAGGGGCATGTGGTTGACTATGACATCCAGAGAGAGGAAACCCCAAAGTTATCCTCTGACCTTCACATGCCAGCCACTGACACACACACACACACACACACACACACACACACACACACACACACAACTAATTTAACGAGGCTGGACAGATTTCTCAGTGGTTAAAGGTACTTGCTTGCAAAACCTACTGATCAGGTTCAATTCCCCAGCACCCAAGTTGAAGCTGATACACAAAGTGGTGCATGTGTCTGGAGTTTATTTGTAGAGGCAAGAGGTCATAGAGTGCCTATTCTCTCTCCCTCTCTCTCAAATAAAAAAAAAATTTTAAAAACTAAGTCATGCAGGGTGGTGCACACCTTTAATCCCAGCACTAGGGAGGCAGAGGTAGGAGGGTCACCATGAGTTTGAGGCCAGCCTAAGACTACAGAGTGAATTCCAGGTCAGCCTGGGCTAGAGTGAGACCCTACTTGGAAAAAAAAATTTAATTAGTAAATTTTCTGTGTACTTGCCTGTAATTCCAGTACTCTGGAGGCAGAGGCAGGAAGACCACTGCAAATTTAAGCCAGCCTGGCCAACCTAGTGTAATGGGGTGAGCTGGGGGTTAGAATTTAGATAACACCCAGCAAAAATTCCAATGCACCCCAAAGTTTAAGGAGTACCCGAGTTCTTGTCTATAAAGTTATAAAGAATTAAAATCATAGACAACAAGATAGTAAGGTATAGTGGGAGACTTTATTAGTTAAGGGAACATGGGGAGTTACAGAGTTCTCCAGCCACAAGTGTGGGGAAAACACATGTCAGAGAGTTTAACAGAACTTATATTGTTCAGCTAAATAAGCAGAAGAAGAAAAGATAACAGGGAGCTCCCATCATGAGGAGAGGTTCATGAGGGGAAAAGTCTGGAACCTTCCCCCACCCCAGCCAATCCACCCCAGCCATTGGCTGGGGTGGGGTAGGCCTTACCTTTCTAAGGCTTGGAGATTCAGAAATCCTTCTTCTGGCCTGCCATGTGGGGAAGAAGGAGGGCTTTCTTCTAGGGAAGTTAATTTAAGTTTCCCCCAGGTGAGTCAAGAGAGACAACTGATTGGTTTATACCTGACCAGTCAGTTTTAGTCCCTAGGTTGTACCCCTATCTAGACACCTCCCACTCAAGGGGAGGGGTTGTCTCTACAGAAACCTGACCCGTCACAATCCCCACTCTGAAGAGATAACCCTAACTGCTGTTAGGGTCCTGGGGTATGGAATTGGGGGAAAAAAGCATCAGAAAGTACATACATGTTTAAGAAAATAAAAGCACCAGAAGAAGTACATATATGTTTAAGAAACAAGAATTAACAATACCCATTTTGAACCTGTCAGAGGCAAGGCAAAGCTCTGACTGGGGAGGGGTTAAGGAGGAGCTTGGCAACATTGTGTGGGGGTCTCCCTCCTAAACTCTCACACTAGCTAGTTCCAGGCCAGTCAGGGCTGCATAAAGAGACCCTGCCTCAAAACAAAACAAAACCACCCCATGTCATCAATTGCATGTTCTATAAGTGCCCAATGAAGCCTCTGATTCTCAAAGTGTGGCCCACAGACTCCCAAACAGCAGCATTAGACAAACAGGTTAGAACAGAGCTCCTGCGTCAGAAAACTCGGGAGCCCAGAGCTGAGCCCTGGGGTGAGTGGATGAACATACCTTCCAAGAGATGTTAATGACTTATTGGCTTTCCTTCCTTTGGTTTCAGCACTAATGTGAGAGATGGTCAGCTCACTACCTAGTAAAAGGATAATTGTGGGGCTGGAGAGATGGCTCAGCCGTTAAGGCGATTGTCTGCAAAGTCTAACAACCGGAGTTCGATTCCCCAGGACCCTCGTAAAGCCTGGTGCACAAAGTGGCACATGCATCTAGTGTTTGTTTGCAGTGGCTAGAGGCCCATTTTCTCTCTCTCCTTATAAATAGGTAATTTCTTTTTTTGGTTTTCCGAGGTAGGGTTTTACTCTAGCCCAGGCTGACCTGGAATTCACTGTGTAGTCTCAGGATGGCCTTGAACTCATGGTGATTCTTCTACCTCTGCCTCCCGAGTGCTGGGATTAAAGGTGTGCACCACCACACCCGGCTCAGATAAAAATTTTTTTAAAGGATAATATAAACTGGGCACGGTGGCGCATGACATTAATCCTAGCACTCGGGAGGGGAGGGCTAGAGCAAGATCCTATATCAAAAAACAAAACAAAACAAAAGACAATTAGCTATAAACAGAAATGGCCAGTTGTCAGACTAAAATACCAGTCAATCTCAGAGCGCCTTAGTTAAAGGACAGGAGATCAGGAGATTGTTCTAGGTGACGGGTGGTGGGTGATGGGACCTTAACAGAGCCAGGAATGCAGCACTGGGGGAACAGGGCCTGGTAGGTGTGGCTCCGCAGTCTCAGAGAAACAAAAAAACCAGGCCTTATCTTAAAGAGGAAGGATTGGATGGGAGGAAGTTTGAAGCGAACAATGGGTTTAGGTCTTGCAGGAGAGAATGTATCATGTGGAACAGTAATAAGGAAAAAGGTGTGTGGGATTTTTGTTGTTTTGTTTTTAAGGCTGAGCAAGGACCCACATACAAACCAAATATTTATGATTGGGCTGGAGAGATGGCTCAGCCGTTAAGGCTCTTGCCTGCAAAGCCTAACGACCTGGGTTCAATTCCCTACTACCCACATAAGGCCAGATACACAGAGCAGCTACAAGTATTTGCAGAGGCCAGAGACCCTGGGGCGCTTATTCTCTCTGTATGTCTCTGTCTCTCTTCTCCCTCTGCTTACAAATAAATTAATTCATTCATTAAAAATTTAATCCTTTAATCCTTTAATCCCAGCATTCAGAAGTTTAATTCAGGTTTAATTCCTTCAATTCCACAGTACCCACATACAGATGCACAAAGTGCTAAGTGTGTCTGGAGTTTGTTTGCAGAGGCAGAAGGCCCTGACTCACCCATTCTCTTTCTCTCTATCCGATTAGTTAAGTATTGAAAAAGAAACCCTCCAAGTGTACGTGATCTGCTTCTCTTCCTTACTCAAGCGTGGAGGCTGAAACCATGTCAAGGAAGCACCCTGACCGCTGGCTCCTCCTGGAGAAATGGAAACTTGCTGAGTCAGATTCTGTCCTTTTCAAAGATCCTCTGGGTGACTCAGCGCACTATGGCTTCTGACAAGCACTGGGTGCTGGACCAGGCAGAGAACAAGTCTCCTTGGCACACAGGAACCAATGAAAGAGGCAAAGGAAGCCCAAAGAGCTCTGCTGCCTGGTAGGTGCCCTCTGTCACTGTCACCTAGACATTGGGGTCCATGCTGGTGACATTCTAGTTCTTTCTTTTTTCCTTTCTCCCTCCCCCCAGGTGATTGGTTCTTATGATCCAAGTCAAGTTTTGTGTTTTCTTTTTTTCTGCCTGTGTGGCATGAGCGGTGGCGGTATAAGTGTGGTATGCACAGATGCTCTCACACGCATGCGTAGAAGCCAGAAGAGACCATCAGGTGTCCTCCCTCTGCTGCTCACCCACATATTTCCTTGAAGCAGGGATTCTCTCTGAACACGGAGCTGAGCTTTCCAGGAGCCCAGCAAGCCTTTGTCTCGCTCTCCAGGGACCTGGGGACATGTGGGGCCACTCCCAGTTTAATTGGGAATAGACCTCAGACCCTCTCAGGGCCCTGGGGCTTATAGCAAGCACTCTACTGAGTCATCTCCTTAGCCCCCAAATCAAGTATACAGATATAATTGATTATACATATTATATATAATGATTTTATTATATATGTGTGTGGGGGCCCTCAAACTTGCTCTATTGGTGGGAACTCAAGTTCCCAGAAGAGCCTGCATCTGCCACACCTGCTTCAAGCAAGGCTGAGCGCACTGATAAGACTCCAGTGATCACAGGAGATGCAATGTTGCAAGGTACCCCTCAATAGCTATTATTGGCCACCTGTGTCTGACCTAACATCCATGTGACTATCAGTTGATCAGGTGTGATGTTTTGGGAATGCACTGACTCCCCCCCCCCCAGCTTCCACCAACCAGTGCTAAGAATGACATCAGACGGCATCTAAAGCCTATGGTGGAGGTTTCCCCTGCTTTGCTGGAACCCGCCTACCTGATGGTCAGTCAGTGTATTTGAAAAGCGCCTTGATGTATGACTTTCTTTTGTTCTGTAACTATAAAACCTGCATGGAAACCTGGGCATGGTGGCGCACGCCTTTAATCCCAGCACTCGGGAGGCAGAGGTAAGAGGATCGCCATGGGTTCAAGGCCACCCTGAGACTACATAGTGAATTCCAGGTCAGCCTGGGCTAGAATGAGACCCTACCTTGAAAAACAAAATAATAAAAATAATAACAATTAATGTTTTATTTATTTATTTGAGAGGCAGTATGTTTGGATGCTCCAGAGTCTCCTGTCAGTGCAAAAGAACTCCAGATGCATGTGCCACTTTGTGCATCTGGTTTTAAGTGGGTACTGGGGAATCAAACCTAGGCCAGCAGGTTTTGCTAACAAGTGCCTTTTTTTTTTTTTAATCTTTCACATATGTCATCGAAAAAGGGGTCTGGAAAATAGGTTAGAGTTGTATGAAAACCAAATCTAGATTTGTACATGTCATCCTATTTACACATGCGTCATGGCTGTCCCTCCAGCAGGTGAGCAGGTGTACTTGTTGGAAGCCTTGGGAGGCAGAAGTAGGAGGATTACTGAGAATTCAAGGCCACCCTGCGACTCCATAGTGAATTCCAGGTCTCCCTGGGCTAGAGCGAGACTCCACCTAGGAAAAAACAAAAGGAGGAAAAGAGGAAAGGAGGCAGGAGCTAGACCTCAGTAGGAGGGCAGGAGCTAGCCCTCAGTTGGTAGAGTGCTTGCCTAGCTCAATCCCCAGAACAGGTCATGCACATCTATAATCCAAGAACTCAGATAGTGGAAGCAGGAGGATCAGAAGTTTAAAGCCATCTGTGGCTACATAGTGAGTTAGAGGCTAGCCTGGGCTACATGAGATTCTGTCTGGGGGGAAAAAGAAAAGGAAAGAGAGAGAGAGTTCGCTTCCCTTTTCGTAGCTTACATCACATTGCCTCTGGTCCAGTTACACGCTCACGTGTGAGCCTAACACTGAGGCTAAGGAAATTCTGTTCACTGACCACCTCAGCCAAGGAGAAGTCAACTTGGGAGGGTAGAACAGGTCAGTCCTATTCTAAAACACATGGGAGATGGGGCGGAGGAGTGCAGGTTAGTAGTAGAGCTGGTAACCAACGTGTACCAGGCCTTGGTTACACACAGTCACATGAGCTGAGAGGGTAGGAGTTGGGGCTTTATGGGATCCCATAAAAAGTGCCTGGGACAGATCACAAAAGAATACTTGAGCTCTCTTGCAAACCAGGAAGCCTATGACTTCTGGTGAAAAAGAAAAGAGAGAGAAGAGAGGAGAGGGGAGGAGAAGACAGGACAGGACAGGACAGGACAGAGGAAGAGAACAGAAATCCGGTGCAGCTCTGTAGCTTCAGGGAGAGCTTATTCAGCACATGAAGACCCTGAGTCCCACCCACCCCCACGCTGCCACCCAAGGAAAGGACAGAATAATGCTGGGTTCTTGGGCAGCAGGCTCAGCACCCTGGAGGAGTGAGGACACACGTGCACCCCTGACCTCCGCTCTCAGGAGTGATGTGAGATGAAGGAGCCGCCAGTCCACGGTCGTGTGTTCAAGTTTCAATGGGAGTCCACTGGCCACCTCAGGCTTGCATAATTGGCATTTATCTCTCCTCAAGTTACCAGCCAGCCTGGCCAGTTAACTGACAGCTCTCCTTCCCCCCTGGGGGCTCATTCTTGTGTGGAGTGGTGGCCAGGGACAGGAATGGAGACACACAGAGTTCTCAGGCCTGGAGACTCCAAAGGAGCTTTTGTTTTTCAGGGCCAGGAGCTGAGCAGTGTCTAATTCCAGGAAGAAGTTGACCTTCAGTGTCTCCAAACCTCAGAAGACAAAGGGATTTCCTCTGGGTGTTTTGTGTGTTGATTGGCTGGAGGCTCTGGGTATATAAAATAGTCCTGTAATGGGATTTGGGGGTTCAGGAAGAGTCCTTGAACTCCAAACCCTGACTTCATGTTTGTTTTTACCAAAGAATTGGGATCAAGCAAAACTGAGAAGGATGATATTAAATAGTTCCATTTATTCAGGGAAAAAGTCAAGTACAGAGACCTCCTGCCCTATGGAAGATCACCACGTGGGAGTAGGGGTACGGGTCCTGCACCCCCAGCTGTGCCGAGGAGGCTTACAGGACCTGGAAGTCCAGGAAAGGTGAAAGGCCAAAGAGGCCTTGTCCACATAGTAGGCATCCGTTTTGCTGTAACCTTGCTGTAGTGGGCTTTACCCTCAGATGCCAGAGGCTTTGAGGATGAGGGAGGAAGTGAGAGCTGATTGGATCAGGTGCTGGATTCCAGTTCTGCGGCAGGTGGCAACAGGTGACAGGTGACTGTGTGACATAAGCAGCAGCTTGGAATTTAAGATTTCTTTTATGAGACTTTTTTTTTCGAGGTAGAGTCTCACTGTAGCCCAGGCTGACCTGGAATTCACTATGGAGTCTCAGGGTGGCCTTGAACTCATGGCGATCTTCCTGCCTCTACCCGGCTTTTATGAGACTTTTTCTTTTTTTTTTTTAATATTTTATTTATTAATTTTCAAGCAGAGAGAGAGAGAGAGAGAGAGAGAGAGAGAGAATGTACCAGGGCCACCACCTTATGGGTCTGGCTTATGTGGGTCCTGGGGAATTGAACTGGGGGTCTTAGGCACTGGAGGCAAGTGCCTTAACCACTGAGCCATCTCTCCAGCCCCTTATGAGACTTTTTCTATCCACCTACTAATGATCTCATTAGTTCCCTCTCCCTTCATCCCTTCCCCTCCCCCCCTTTTTTTGTATTTTTGAGAGAGAGGCTCACCAGTCCAGGCTTGCCTCGACTATGGGTCGATCCTCCCGCTTTGGCCTACTTTGGGCTGGAGAACAGGCCTGCACCACCATATCCAGCTTCATCACTGCTTTCCATGCTTGTTGAATGACGTGTGGAGTCAGGGTCTCTCCATGCAGCCCAGGCTGGCCTAGAACCCGTGGTTGTCCTACCTCAGCCTCCTGAGTGCACCATCATTTCTTCATGATTGGGTAAAATGTCTTTGACAACTTGGATCCAGAGGAGTTGGTCCTGCCTCAGTTCCTGAATTCTGGCATTCCAGGCATATGCCACCACACCCGGTTCTTAGCATGATTCTTCATCAGAGCCCCAAACAGGAAACCACCCAAAGCCTCATGGGTTGGTGGAGGATAAAAAGCTTTAGGGCTCATTCCGTGGCAATTTGGGGTCCTAGGAAATAACAGGTCATGCCCATCACTCCAAAAATACTCTCAAGCCGGGCGTGGTGGCGCACGCCTTCGGGAGGCAGAGGTAGGAGGATCGCCATGAGTTCAAGGCCACCCTGAGACTACAGAGTGAATTCCAGGTCAGTCTGGACTAGAGCGAGACCCCTACCTCAGGAAAAAGAGAGAGAGAGAGAGAGAGAGAGAGAGAGAGAGAGTGAATGGGCACACCAGGGCCTTTAGCCACTGCAAATGAACTCCAGATGCATGTGCCACCTTGTGTATCTGGCTTTATGCTGGTACTGGGGAATCAAACCCAGGTCAATAGGCTTGGCAGGCAAGCGCCTTAACCACTAAGCCATCTCTCCAGCCCTGGAGACAAGTTTGGGAAGCAGAGGTAGGAGGATCAAGGCCACCCTGAGACTACAAAGTGAATTCCAGGTCAGCTTGGACTAGAGCGAGACCCTACCTCAAAAAGAAAAAGAAAAAGAAAAGAAATAAATAAAAAGATAGTAAGTACAGACACAAAGACAGCAGGTATTCAGGAACACTGAGAGAACACAGGGTTCTTTTCATTGTGTGTGTGCAGGTGTGTGTGCAGGTGGTACCATTGCTCATCTGTTTGTTTCCTCGAGACAGAGTCTCTCACTGCCCAGTCGTTCAGAAGGTGCTGGGGAATTGAACTCAGGGTCCCTCGGGCCCTTATGATTACCCAGGAAAATGTTTTTGCCAAGTGAGCTGTCTTTTGGTTTCTTTCTTTTCTTTTCTTTTTAAAATATTTTATTTATTCATTTTCAAGCAGAGACAGAGAGAGCGCACCAGGGCCACCACCTTGTGGGTCTGGCTTATATGGGTCCTGGGGAATTGAACCCAAGGCCTTAGGCACTGGAGGCAAGTACCTTAACCGCTGAACCATCTCTCCAGCCCTTGTTTGGTTTGTTTGACACGGGGATCTTATTTTGTACGCCAGACTGACCTAGAACTCACTATATAGCCCAGGCTGGTCTCGAACTCATGGAACTCCTCCTGCCTCAGCCTCTCGAGAGCTGGGATTACATGCATGAGCCATGATGCCCAGCTAAACTGTGGCTGGTTCTGTGATTAAACAAACCCACTCTGGGCTCCGGGTGGTGTACAGGGAGATCTGATTCATCACAGATCACAGAGATGTTTGAATTGGGGGTTTATTGCTTGTTTTTCTGCTTTTGCTAATGCCTAGCCCAGCGCCTGGAAAGCTGATAGATGCAATTGGGTTTGAAAGAGCGCTTTGTTTTTCTTGGCGTGTTAAGAAAGAGCAAAAAGAAAGGGAAAAAAATCCCATTTCCTCACTCCCGTGGCTTAAGAAGAAAAGCCCAAACAAGTCAATTAGCTCCTAAGTGTGGTCCTAGTCACGTGACTCTCCTGGAGGCTTGATCACATTCAGAGGCTTGGCGCCCAGAGAATCCGGGACTTGCACCGATCAGATCAGATCCTGTCACACCTCCCTCGGCCACTCAGCAGGACCTTCAAGGATGGAGCTCTCCAAGCCATGTTGAGCTGACTGAAGGGGGGACAGTGACCTGATACCTACACCCTCCTGGGCAGCACAGGGTTCTGTGCCTGCTCCAGCCTCCCTGCTTGCAGCATCTCCATACTCCCCAGTGGGAAAAGAGCCTTAGGACCAGAGACAGAGCTGGGCTGGAGGAACTGGTGCTTATATATTTGGAAGAACATTAATTTGAGAAATTATCTAACCCAGCGTGGTGGCGCACGCCTTTAATCCCTGCACTCAGGAGGCAGAGGTAGGAAGATTGCTGTGAGTTCAAAGCCACTCTGAGACTACATAGTGAGTCTCATCAGGTCAGCCTGGGCTAGAGTGAGCTCCTACCTCCAAAACAAACTTATCTAGGGCTGGGGAGATGGCCCTTAGGTGTCAGACCTTCTGTCCTGGGTTTATTCCCCAGCATCTATGCAAAGTCAGATGCATGAAGTGACTCATGCATCTGGAGTTTGTTTGCAGCAGCCAGAAGCCCTGTCTCATTTCTCTCTGCTCACAAATAAACAATTGATTAATTAGTTGAAAAATTTTAAATTAACAAAAATGATAACTAGGCATGATAGCTCAACTGTGTAATTCCGGCACTCAGGAGACGGAGGCAGGAGTACAGCCATGAGTTTGAGACCAGCCTGGGCTACATAGTGAGTTCCAGGCACTCACGCACCTGGAACACACACACACACACACACACACACACACACGAATAATAAATTAGGTATAGGCCATTCCTGCACAAAGAGGTCCCCAAGAGCGTGTATTCAAGACATATAACTCCTCTGATCCCAGAGTTGAAAGCTATATATATATATATATATATATATATATATATATATATATATTTGGTTTTTTGAGGTAGGGTCTCACTCTAGCCCAAGCTGACCTGGAATTCACTATGTAGTCTCAGGGTGGCCTTGAACTCATGGAGATCCTCCTACCTCTGCCTCCCGAGTGCTGGGATTAAAGGCATGTGCCACCACACCCAGCTCTGGCTTTCTTTTGTCCTGAGGCTTTTAACTGTTTGAGCCATCTTCCCAGGCCCCTGCCTCCAACTTCCCAGTGTGTGGCAGCATGCCCAGTTTGTGTTACTGGTTGTGGATGTATTAATTAATCAGATGTCCCCATAAAGTCATGGATTTTGAATGGGAGATATGGAGTCTTGTTGGAGGAGGTGTGTCTCTGGGGGTAGACTTTGAGGATGTTTCTTTTAAATTTAATTTTATTTATGAGAGAAAGAGAGAGAGAGAGAGAGAGAATGAGCGTGCCAGGGCCTCCAGCCACTGTAAATGAACTCCAGACACATGCACCCTCTTGTGTATCTGGCTTTACATGGACACTGGGGGATTGATCTCTGGTCCTTCTGCTTTGCAGGCAAATGCCTTAACCGCTAAGCCATCTCTTCAGCCCTTGAGGGATTTTTTGTTTTGTTTGTTTCAAGGTCTAGCTGACAAGATCCATGCTCAGCTTTGGCCCTCGCTTGCCAGTGTTAGTTTGGCTCACTCTCTTGCTGCTTTTTCTTCCTGCCGTGGCAGAGGTGATGTCCAGCCTCTGCTCATGCCATGCTTTTCCCCTGACATCATGGACCTTCCCCAGGAAACTGTAAACCACAATAAACCCCTTCCTGTCAGCAGCTGCTTTTGATCGGGTGCTTTGTCCCAGCAAGGAGAAGTGATAGAAGCCAGGGCTTCATGCATGCTAACCAAGCGCTCTACCAACTCAGCCACATTCCCCAACCTTCCCTTTTTCCTTCGTTTGTTTAATGGTGTGAGCAAGGAAGTGATATGGGGTATTGGGGTGTCTTTGAGAGCGATGGAGCCTCTCTTGACTCGGGTGGGCAGTAACACGGGAGTTAGGGTGCCAGCCACTGACAGTCACACAGAGCTTCCTCTGACTTTCTGAGTTCTGTCCTATTGATTTTGATGTCTGAAACCCACAGACCACAGGATTAAGTTTAGAAAGAATTTATTATACGGAGAATTTAAGAGGCGGCAGGAGTAGGGGTCCTAGAAAATAGAAGATCCCACCAGAGATCCTGATTGAGGTCGTTTATGGGGTGGGGGCTGAATGTCTAGGATGGGGCTCAGGGGTTCTGGGAAAAGGGCCATGAATCTTCTCGGGAATCCTTTGTTGTTGTTGTTGCTTATTTTAATGTAGGTTCTTTTTTTTTTTTTTTTTT
>PVHP010034079.1:0-19273 GCA_004024765.1 Zapus hudsonius
TTTCCTTTTTCACCCTTCTCAGAGTAACAGGTAGAGGAATGAGGCTGAGATGGGTCCAATCTTCTCTCTGAGCTAAACAATTTTGAAAAAGTCAGTTTTTAAAATATTTTATTTATTTATTTGAGGGAGACGGAAAGAGAGAGAGAGAGAGAGAGAGAGAGAGAGAGAGAGAGAGAGAGAGAGAGAGAGAGAGAGAGAGCGCATGGGCATTCCAGGGCCTCCAGCCACTGCAAACAAGCTCCAGAGTTATATATCACTTTGTGCATCTGGCTACTGGGAATCAAATCCTGACCATCAGGCTTTACAAGCAAGTGACTTTAACTGCTGAGACACCTCCTCAGCCCAAGAGTCAGTTTTCAGGAGTCCTTAACTCTTACAGACTTTGGATCATGGGCCCAGTCTCTTAACAGCCCACATATTTAGCTATTTAAAGTAAGGTAATGGAAACAATTTGATTGTGTCCCTTGTTTGCGTTCCTCTCTACAGTAATCCTGTAGATTTACATTTAAGAGTTTGCTTGTGGAGTAGATCAGTCAGCAAAACACATTTGGAGAATAATCTGCTTTTCTCTCTTTCTCCCCTTATCCAGTAAAATATGAGCTGTGGAATAGAAGATGGGGATGTGAGCAGAGAGGTGCTTCCAATGATGTTTTTAGCATAAATCACCCAGCATTTGATTTCAAAATTAGCAATGTTCTTCATATCCATGAGGAAACCAGGAGAGACAGTGAGAGCAAGTGACTAGAGGTGCAGAAAAGGCTGTGATAAATCTCTGCCTAGCTGTAAGCCAGCTCCTGAGGGTCACTGATCACTTCAGGTGGGGTAAGGAGAAACCTTAACTGTTGCCCAGTTCAATTCCCTTGTTTTCTGAATTCTCAGGTTCAAAGCGTTCATCAGTGAGGGGCTGGTAAGCAGCTTCCTGCTGCTTTCTGCACTTTCTTCTTCTCTCGCTTACCCTTCTGTCTTTGTCCTACATCACATCTACCACACGGCCCATTGACTTATTTTCATTCTCTGCCATGTCTTCTTCTTTCCATGCCTTAATGGCCACAGCTTTCCAGTCATTGATTTTTCTTGGTTTAACTGTCTTCCCCCGTCATCAGGTGGATATGCCTAACATACTGCACTTGGCACCCCAGGACAGGGCATCAGACTCTTTCATGGCTACCCATCCAAGGTTTCAATCCCTGTGTGTCTCCTCCATTCTTCATTCCATTCTGATGACTGCAATTGTCTTTTCTCTTATACTACCTGTAAACAAACATTATATCAGCTCATAAAGTCTATCTTAATACCAACCCAAAAGAATTTACTCTTTGCTAAACATTTATTATTATTATTAATAATAATAATAATAATAATAATTTTGAGACCCAGGGTTTCAAAATGGAGTCCAGGCTGGTCTTGGATGCACAATGCTCCTACCTCAACCTCCCAAGTACTAGGATTGCACACGCATCACCATGCTCAGCTCCAGAGTACTTTTACACAAGCACTTCCCATATTTATTATGCTTCATTACATCCAGCTTAATTCTTTAGTGTCCGTGGCCCCTTTCTTGTACACGATGGAACGATAGATCCATTTCGCAGAAGTGGCATCAGTTGTAGGTTTGACTTGTGAATCATCAGTGAATGACACCTTTGACTTGGATGGTGTCCTTCAAGCATAGTATGGGTACAGAAGGAGATGCTAGTGTTGTCTTTAAGACACAAGATTTCATGGACCACTAGATCAGGTTTGCATTTAAATTAGATTTCTCCAGGGAACAGCTTGAAGACAAGGACACAGAGGAAGAAAAATAACCATAAACCTATAGTTTGAATAATTCTTATTTTTTAAAAAATGTCTTTGTGGGCCTGGGAGATGGCTCAGTGCTTGCTGTACCAACATGAAGACCTGAGTTCAGATTCTCAGCAACCACGTAAAAGGTGTGGCAGTGCACACCTATAATCCCAGTGTGGGGGAGGGAGACAGGCAGATTTTAGGGCTTGCTTATGGCTAGTAAATCTGTGAACTTTTCACTCATCAAGAGATCCTAGCTAAAGCAGTGAGCTCTGCATTCAGCCAGAGATCCTGTCTCAAACAAAGCAAGGTGGAGAGCAATAAAGGAAGATAGCTCTTGTGAACCTCTGGCCTCCGCATACATACACATATGTACACCTACATCTGGACATACACATACATGTGCCCTCGTGTGTGTGAACACCATTCACATCATGCAGATACACATGCTTGATTGATGTTGCCAATACATAAGTGAAGTAAATGAGAAACCCCAAAAAATGCCTTTGAATCAGAGCACTGGTTTAAAAAATAAAACAAGAAGAAAAAAGTAGAAAAGATATTTTAGGCTATAAAATTGAAGGATAACAGCTAGGCTATTTATTATAATAGCTCAGCAGGTTGTTACCAAATGACTTCTCCCACCACAGAACAATTTATTCTGGCCAGAGATTCCTTCTGGGAGACAGGCTGCTAATTGCAGACACCTTGGCAGTGACCTTAAGAAAGTGCTGTGGCATTGAGAACATCCACATCAGTTGTGTTTGATTTATTACAGCAGCTAATTAGATGAGCCTTTGACTCAGTGGTAGTCTAGTTTAATTGAGTAAATGAACTACCTACCGAAATCAACCGAGTCACCTGTAATAAGCATATGAGGAGTTGGAAGGAGTTCTTTGGAAAACCGAAGTAAGCACTGCAGTTACATCCTCCCTCCCTCGTCATCAGGACTGAGACAAGCATCACAGAGCTAAGTCTGGGTGCCCAGATGTGTTCCTCTGCAAGCTGGAGCTGGTGCAGCATGTTCTCTGCAAGAACATGAGGTGAGCGCTTGAGCCTCCTGGTGAACATAGGCTTTGTTAGAAGCCATAAGAGAAATATTGCAAGGTCTTCATTTGTATACAAAATTATTTTCAGTTGTTTTCTTTGTGTGTCTGTACATCTGTGTGCACTGTGGTTTATAAATGTGTGCAGGTGAACATGCATGTGCCTGAGTGTAGAGACCAGAGGACAAACATGGGAACATGTCTCAGGAATACCAGCCACCTCTTTTGGAGAGAGGGTCTTTCAAGCTCACCAACTAGGCTTGACTGGCTGGCCAATGAAGCCCTGGGATCCTCCTGTCTCCACCTCCCCAGAGCTGGGATTACATGTGAGCACCACCCTGGGATTGGAATTTGCCAAGCAAGAACTGTACTGAGTCATGGTAGGTGAGATTTAAGTCTGCTTTATTGTTGAAATCTTGAGTCTCTGTGTTTCTACTTTAAGTTGTGTTGGACGTCATTGGTGTCTGTCTTGCTGGCTTATCCTGTGTTGACTGATTGGCTGTGGTTATATGTCTCTTGCTTATCCCACCATTCTCTGCGGGGTTTCATTTGGGGGCTACACAATAGGCCTGGGGTGGTTCATCTTTTGCTGGGATATCAACCTTCCATGTAAGGCTCATTGGTGGAGTTGGAATGACCACAGCTCTCTCTCTACATTCTGAAAATACAAACAGAATCACCATTGGAAAGTGAGATCAGTATAAGTTAAATGAGACACACATTTCAAATTTGGCAAAATTCTATTGAGATTAGCTTCTGTACTTCTCTGGGAATGGGAATTTCTCCTTGGAGCCCCAGTTTTTGGTTCCCATAGGATTTTGCCCTGAGTCCCAATTCCAGTTAAGGGTTCCTTGTCACTGAGTGGATTTCTTGGCCAATTTAAAAGCTGTTGAATACCCCCCTCCCCAGGTTTTGGTGCCTCTATTGCACCAGTGATCATTTCTTGGCTCGGCTCGCTGACCTGTCCTAGAAGCAGTGTGTTCAGCCTTCTCATGCCAACAATCTGCATTGTATATCAGTGGTCTCTGCTTTCTCCAAATATTATTGACCAATTTCCCCTGGCAGCTCATGCAACACCTTCCAGTGCTACACATGCTACCATCTGGGAGCTGGTTACCATTCTGGATCTAGCAGGGTCTCAGTGTTGTTCAAGACTTTCTGTGGTTTCTTCAGCAATAGGATCTTACCTTTGGCCTGGGATGGGTATTCAAGAGGTTTGACAGAATCTTATCTTGTTTGGGGGACCTGGTAGGTCTCTGATCAACAGCTCAGTGTGGGAAAGATCCAATGACTGGGACAGGGAGTTGCAGGTCTGATCAATTTTTTATGGGGTTAGGCTTCCTTCCCTTCTATTCATGGCCCTTCTTATTAGACAATGCCCACTTCTTCCTCAAGAGCTTACTGTATGAAAGTAAGGATTTTATGATTTCGATTCATTATTGGTTTAGCTTATTGTATAAGTCCCTCCTCCCCCGGTCCTCCCCTTCCCATTCCTTCCAACTCTTTCACAGTCTCAAACACCACATATTCTCCCTCATATGTGGTTCCTAACCAGGATATGCTTAAACTCTAAGCAAACTAGCAGTGGAAATGTTCATTATTTCCTCAGAATTTCTGGGGAGTCCATTTGAAATGCCACCTGAGCTTGAGCCCCACCCTCCACACCTCAGTGTCTGCTTAACACACATCTCTTGTTTGCATTACCAAGTGTGTGGCCAACTCACCAGAGATTCTTAATTGCTTTTGATGACTCTCCTCACTCTCCAATGTCATGCAAGAGTCATATGGAGCCTACTGAGTTACTGTACAACAGAGCCCAAAAGTCACAGAGGGTTTAAGGACTTTAGTGAGACAAAAGATTTATCATTGTATCTGTTAAAATCTGACCTCTAAATTACCATAGCAATATCCTTTCAAGAGTCTGCTTTCTACTTAAGATCTAGAGTTGGGGCTCTGATGGGGTGGGAGGAATCATTGGTTTGACTAGACAAAGGATTGTAGAGCCTTCCTGTGTCACACAGGGGGAACTCCATGCACAGCTCACAGCCCAGAGGCAGGTGTTCAAGGCAGGCCTGGTTGCTCTCTGCCCTGCCCCGCCACCACCTTCACCTCCAGTTTGTGCACTCCTCATGGGGCAGTTGTGGATTTAAAATGACTTGAAACATGGGGAGACTATAGAGAAGTGCCTGGCACTTTGTAAACTGGGCATGCATGCTCTCTTCTGCTCATTGTATACATCAGGTTGAGATGCTGACATGATGCAATCAGGCACATTC
The DNA here is from genome assembly GCA_004024765.1 of Zapus hudsonius. Classification (NCBI taxonomy): domain Eukaryota; kingdom Metazoa; phylum Chordata; class Mammalia; order Rodentia; family Dipodidae; genus Zapus; species Zapus hudsonius. The sequence goes on from PVHP010034079.1 coordinate 5,108, forward strand.
CTCAGGCATTCATGGTTCTTGTGATTCATGTCTGCCTAGTTATTTCCAGAGGCCAGCCTTATTACTAATGAGGCGATGCAATTCTTTGAGAAAGAGGAGACATCGTTCAAAACTTTCAGTAATTATTATCTACCCAAACTGATCAAAATGTCTAGTATCAGTTCATCTGATTAATAGAGAAAGGCTATTGAACACTCACATGAATTGTTAAAGACCCCCTCCCCCCACAGCTTCATGCTTGTATACTTGCCATAGGTAGGTTAGTCGGGCGGTTCATGTGCTAGAGACTTGGTTCTTAGTGTGGTGATGCTGGGAGGTTCCAGAACATTCAGGATGTGGTACCTAGAGCAAGGTGCTTTGGCATTGGGGCTGTTTCCACCACATGGATTAATGTAGTTTTCTCAGGACCTGCAAGGGAGTTAAGAAAGGATGAGCTGTCACCTGACCTCTCTGACTACCTCTCTCATCCTGCTATTTCTTCTGCATGTATGCCTGCCATTATGAGTCCATCCACCACAAGACCCTCCTCAGGGCCACACAGGTAGAATCTTGACTCAGCCTACAGAACTGTGAGCTGATAAAGCAGCTGAGGTCAGCTGCTCTGTTACAGTAACAGAAAATAGACTGAACAAACACAAGTATGAAGAGGGAGTGAGATGTTGCTAAGTGGTAGAGCATTCAACTAGTATATGTGAGGCCTTGGTTTAAATCCCCATCAACATGCACACACACATGCCTCTGTCATTCTTTTTTCCTTCTTTTCTTCTCTCTCTTTCTATTTCTCTTTCTCCTATATGAAGATGTTTTCTTGGAAAGATAATTTTTCTAATGAGAAAAGCTTTTAAGTATAGAGCACATCAAACACAGCTTCTTGTCTCTGGTGAGTGAGGTTGAAATCACGAGTGGAGACTAAATATTTATGTGAAGTATGTTTTAAGGCAGCACGGCATTCAGGCAGTGGCATGGTTACTGTTCGCTGCATTTAGTAAGGTTTATAGTGAGAATTCAAAGCAGAAAGAAGCAGATCAGAAAGATGTGGAAATGTGCCATTTATTAGGGAAGAAGAACGAACAAGCTGCAAAGACAAGGTGAATGTCAAGTGACTGTTGTTGCTGAAGAGATTGGGCACTTTAAGAAGAAACCTCCCACATTGCCCTGGATCATCAGGAATGGTCCCTTGGGGGTAAGCCCTTCAAAGTCTATAGGATATAAAAATGCATATTCATTTGAATGGAACATTCCTGAAAAGAGTGACTGAGGAGAGAGTCTTCAGGGTGTCCTGCTCAAACAGGGCTGCCTAAGGATTTGCTGTCTGCCCCACTGTGTTTTTGGCCCATCTTTCTATATCCTCCTTCCTTATCTTTCCTCTGTAATGGAAATGTTTACCCTGTGCTGTTGTCATGGAGATATTTGTGCTCTGGCATTATAGATGAGAATTGTACAGGGGCTCCTAGTTAAGAGATGGTCTTGAGTCTCAGAAGAGTCTGTAGCCTTTCGGTTTACAAACAATGTTGGAAGAGTCACACTGTGGGAACTGAGTACATTCTGGATTCTAAAATGACGATGAGTTTGTGCATAGCTGGGATGGAATATTATGAATGAGACTGATGATTTTGGGTGTTAGGTTGACAAAGGTAGATTTCTTATGGTTAATTTTCTTTTCCAACTTGATTGAATTTAGAATCACTTAGGAGACTGGGGCACACCTCTGTGTGTATCTGTTAAGGTGTTCCCAGAGAGAATTAACTAATGTAGAGTGACTCATCTGGAGAGTAGATGGCGCCATCTGTGGTGAATTGATTCAGGTGTCCTCCAAAAACTTACATGTACTGAATGCTTGGTCCCCAGTGGATGATATTTTGGAAATTAGAGCCTTGTTGGAGGTGTGTTGTTGGGGACAGGGTTATGGATCTTATAGCTAGCTTCCCTTGCCAGTGTTTGGCACACCCTTCTGTTGCTGTTGTCTACCTGATGTTGGCCAGGAGGTGATGTCCGCCCTCTGCTCATGCTGTCATTGTTCCAAAAACAAAACAAAACAAACAAAAAAAAAAAACCCTTTCCTTCCTCAAGCAGCTTTTGGTTAGGTTGTCAGAAAGCTGACTACACCACCAACCTATGGGCTGCAGGTTTGGAAGAAATGAAAGAGGAAAAGGAATAAACCAGCCTAGCATTCATACCCATCAGCTTCCTTGTCAGCACACTGCCCATGCTCCTGCCCTCTTTCCTTCCACGATGGGCCGTAGCCCCTCAAGCCCTGGTCCAAATGCCTCCATCCTCACACTAAACAATGACAAATTGAGGCAAATTTATTGACAGGGAGTAATTACGAAGATGTGAAGCCTGGCATGATTGTGCATGTCTTTAATCCCAGCACTTGGTAGGCAGAGGTGAAGGATCGCTGTGAGTTCAAGACCACCCTGAGACTACATAGTGAATTCCAGGTCAGCCTGGGCTACAGTGAGACTGTACCTTAAAAAAACAAACACACAAACACACAAACAAAAAGATGTGGGTCTTGTATAGGAGAATCATAGAAATAGTACTGGTATTTGGAGCTGGGCTATGGGACTGTTGTGACCTTTTAGTCCTGAAAGGGCAGAGTGGTCATCAAAACCAGGAGGGAAGGAGAGAGAGAGAGAGAGAGAGAGAGAGAGAGAGAGAGAGAGAGAGAGAGAGAGAGAGAGAACCAACCACCCTGAGGGTACCCCTTCCTCCAGTTTCCACTAGTGTCCCCTTGTCTGAATGAAAACAGAAGCCACAAAGCATGGGAGTTTTCTGGTCTAATCACACAGTTCAGGCTCCATCAAGAGGAGCAGAGCTGGACGACCAGAGAGGGTGTGAGAACCACAGCAGCTGGTTTTGGTCAACTGTAGGTACACAATGTTTTCTGTGGCTCGCACCAGGATAAACAAGTTCAAAACATATAAATCCATGACTCACACAGTTCAGTGCCAGACTGTGGTCATAGACAAAAACAGCACAGCTCATGCAATAAATGGTAGCTTCAAAATGGCTAGTCTTTTATTTGGTTTTCTTCAATGCTTTAAAAGAATGAATAAACCCAAGAACATATTTCAAAAATCTGTATTTTAATCTTAGTTTATTCTGTTTTCTCTGCTTCTCTAAGACCTGCCCCCTCCTCCTAAAATCTCCTACATACATTAATTACGTTTGGATGCCCACCTGTCTTGCCTCACACACAGTTCCTGTTCTTTCTGTCAAGATCATACTCTAATCTTCTGCAACAGGGAGGAACTTTGTTAGGGGTTCAATGGGGGGCACACAGAGGGAGTGACACTGGATGGATAAAGCTTTGCTGCATTTAGATATTTATGTCTCTTCTCACAAGCACAGAAGGAACCTAGGCAGGGTGACCACTTTCTGGGGAAATGGGTTTTCTGAGTCTAAGTGCAGTCTTAACATTGATGACAAATGATGTCATCTTTCCCAAAAAGCAACTGGAGATCAACTCCATTTGTGGCAAACCACGTGACCATTCACTCACATGAGTATATTTGGGTTTGTTCACAAACGAGACAAAGCCCACCTGGGTCAGTGAGGCCAGAAGCAGGGGTGTCTGGCAGCTGTATTGTCTCCCCTCTCTTAGGTAGGGGTATCTGTATTCACTTCTCCTTTACTCCACTGAGATTACCTTATTACTAATGTTTGACCTAAGTTTTAAAAGGTATGTGATGCTTAATGTTGATTATCAAGTTGTTGAGATCTCAAATCAACTAAGGGACACACCTCTAGTGGATTTTTAAGGGCATTTCTAGGAAGGAGGGAGGAATGAAGACCTTCTGTCCCTCAGAGGAGGTGGCACCTTCATGTGGCAGCCCAGACAAAAAGGTTCTAGGGCAAAGCAGTGCTGGCTGACACTGCATTTGCTTCTTGTTGGTGACAGCGTGATCTGCGGTCCATCATAGTGTCACCATCCTTTGATGTGTCTGAGCCCAGCTTTTGCCTTTCCACATGGACTGAAGAGCAGCGGCTCTCCAGAAATCCCTCAGAACTTCAGCCTCATGGACTGAGCACCACCAGCTTCTTGGCCTCCTAGCCTGCAGAAAGCCATTGTTGGACTACAGAGCTCCTTTCATGTAAAGCCATCTAATAACTCCTTTTCATCATGTATCATGTCCTATTGGTTCTGTTCCTCTAGGAGACCCTGACCAATATGATTGGTGGGTGGGACAGGTGGGTGGGGACAACCTGAGAACACCTCATTTGGGAGTCATGAGTGGCGGGAAATACGTGATGCTAGCCATGGTCAGGTCCATGGGGATGGGTACAAGGAAGTTTTGCTGATACCCAATGCCAGTCCTGCTGAGATGGGAATGCTGGTTTAGGTGGCCAGCCCATGGGGGTGGGAGTTAGGGTAGGTGGAGCTGGGAAATGCCTACTGAATCACTGGGGTTTCACCTCCTCATACACCGTTAACCCTTTATTCTCTGTGCCCTCAATAGCAGAGCCAACAGTTAGTGCCCAACCTGACTGAAAGTCCAGAACCCGACAATCATTATGGGGTGTTGTCTTATTGTCGACAATCTGCTTGATGACATGTGCAGAGAAATTTGCACATTTACAGAGACAGTCTTCAACTCGTCCACGTCTGCATGTCTGGCAAGTGGTGGAATTGATATGGAAAGTCATACAGTCAACCTAGATTCTTTTTTCTTGGCTGTTTATACTTCTAATGTCGCTGCTGAAAGTATAAATCCGATGGGCTGGGGAGATGGCTCAGCAGTTAAAGGTACTTGCTTGCAAAGCATAATGGCTGAAGTTCAATTCACCAGTACCCATGTAAAGCCAGAGGCATAAAGTGGGGCGTGTGTTTGGAGTTCATTTGCAGGGGCAGGAGCCCTGGTGGGCCCGTCTCTTGCCCCTCTAAAATCAATCAATCAATTGACAAATAAATAAAATTATTTTTTAAAGTATAAATCTGTGTTAGTCAGAATGGTCTGAGCATTGCATGACTATGGCAAATTAAAATTCCTTAAAAGCTGACCCTGATATTAAAAAGATGTTACTCTTAAATTCTGTTTAAAGCATTATTCTTACATCCTCTTTCTCCTTTTACATTTTAGTGAATTCTAGGATATTATGATTCAGTTGGTGAAGAAAGGTATGTGCCTGGTGAACATCTTCAACTTATGAGACCAATAATGAAATTTCTGGGATATTTAAAAGAGAGCTAACTTTTCCCATTACATACAAATATTTGAAAAATAATATATGGATATTATTTACACACACATGCACAATTGAGTCTGTCAAAAATGGTAGTTATTGTTGCCTGTGAGATCATTCTGGAAAAGACTGAAGATATAAGCTTTGGCCTTTTCTATGGAGTCCTAAACTAATGTGTGAGGATGTCAGAATATGAACCTCAGCCTAGTCCCTGCTCCATATCTCATACTTTGTACATAATATTACAGCAGGTTTTAAAAACCACTAGTGTGTATTTTATCATTTTAAAAGTTATAAAAATACTAATGTGTTCAATTATTTTTAAAGTTTGCATTTCTACATGGACTCTGGTGGTGAGCAGGTGATCACTAAAAGGGTTTCCTGGAAGTATAGGCATCAGCTGGGTATGGTGGTGTGCACCTGAAATCCCAGCACTTCAGAAACTGAGGCAGGAGGATGGCCATGAATTTAAGGCCAGTTGGGTCTACATAGTAAATTCTAGGCCACCCTACATTACAGTGTAAGACTCTGTGTCAAAAAAGAGAAAAGACCAAGAAAGAAAGGAATACACCATAGATTTAATTGTGGATTGGAGAATTTACAAAATAGGATTAAACAATTAGGAGTTTTAATTCAATGGTAAATTAACATTTTTACTATCTTTTAGATAATATTAAAATATAAAATGTGCACCTCATATGAACCTAGTAACACAATTGCATGCAACAGATGTTAATACTTCCAATTGATTACATAATCAATAGTTTTACATAGGCTTATATGTGCACATGATGTTCATGTCAACACAAAGTTATCAGCAGACTCTTCCTTATATGTAGTGTCAAGTTTGAGTTTCCTACACACCTCAGCCACCACTTTCATTTCTCCTCACACCCAAGTTGATTGTAAAATGCTCTCTCTTCTGAGTTCATCAGCTCAGCATTCCTGCCTCATCTTTTCCTGCTGAGTTTTGCCTTACCTGAAAATTGAGTAGGTTTCTATAAGTGAACCATGATTTTCAAGGGAAATAGGATAATTTTGGAGACATTAATATATGCTAATTGATGGAAGAATATAATATTTTGATTTCTATAATAAAACCACCCCAGAAGCTCCTGGAAATAATAAATAAAAAACCTAAAAACTTTGAAATTTGAAAGGGAAATTAAAGCTATTTAAGTTGCTAAGGTAATCATACCAGAATCCAGAGCTGTGCATAAGAAGAAATAAACATACACTGAAAATCCTCCCCTGACTATGTCTTCAAAACTAAAGCTTCATGAAAGATAAATAACAGACCGGACCAAATGAATAGAGGCAGAAAAGGCTTCAGAAGGTCAAATAGGAGAAGTTCAAATAAAGAAAGATTATTTCAGATCTGTAGCGAGCTCTACATCTCTCTGCTTCTGTGATGGGGAGGGTCACTGAACATTTATAGTCTTTTGCTCTTTTTATAAGCAAAGATTAGCCAAATTATTACCTACCTGAGAGAGTACAGCACGGACATTTTATATTCCAGGCAGAGTTACTCAGTGCATTCCTCTTCACAATGGCTTCTATTCTCATCTGATGATACGCGATGGTGACCACAAGGTGAACAGTGAGACAGAGGCAAGGCTTCTAATGTTACCAAGTATTTCAGAGGCCTGAATTCTGCAAAATAAAGAAGTTACATTAGAGCCCGGTTGCTAGGCAAGCTGAAACTAGCTGGGCTTGGAGTCTCTGACCACAGGACACTTCACTCATTGATTTTCAGAGAACACCAGAGTCACTTAGTAGGAATGAAGCCTACTTCTTTCCAAGTAGTATGCAGGATGATAGATCGCTCTACAAATGCTCCGGACACATGTGCCTGAAAACGTGGGGATGGGCATCTAATTAGATTTGTTCTCTCCCTAATGCAAGCTCACTTGCTCCCTTTTCAAAACACTGTTCCTCAACATGAATGCAAATGCTGACAGCTATGACATTACCTATGACATATACCTATGAAAGCTATGACATACTATTTATCATTTTGAAAATGGAAGGGCAGGAGTCAGATGAAGGGGTTCTTCTTAGGCAGGGAAAGTATAAACACCCAGATCTGCTCAGAAATATATCATTCATAAATTCACTCTCATTGATAAATCCATTGGCAGCATTTGATTCCTCAAGCATGTTATGTGGCCGAAAGGCCATTCATTGACTAGTGTGTAACTGGCAGCCTTATCCTGGACTGTTGGGTGTGGAGTCCTAGATCCAATCCTGGCTCTGTCATTATCTGTGTGACAACAGAAAGATCACCTTGCCTTTCTGGGTCTTTCCTCAGCTCTATAATGAAAGGGTCAAAGTTTCATTTCTAAAATCCTTTTCTACTCTGCATTTTAAGTGATTGTTATATTCTAAGAAATCTCAACTCAGGAAGATGTGTGTTGATGAACCAATCAAAAAAGTTATGCCTTTTCCACACATTTAAAGAAAGTTTGAAGAATGAGAGAATATATCTAAAATTACTTGTTTTAAAAAAATTCAGGGCTGGGGAATTGACTGAGTGGATAAAGTGTCTGCTACACAGTTCTGAGTAGCTGAGTTTGGATCCCCAGACCTCACGTAAAAAATGAGAGCCGTGGTGGGCTTCAGTAATCCCAGTGAGCCCAGGGTGAGGAAAGCTGGAGAAGAGGAGAGTTTCTGAATTTCCCAGGAGTTAACAGATGGAATGGGGAACGAACCTGAAAACTGCCCTTTGACTTCCACGTTTGTGCATGACACCTGTGCTCCTGAAATCAAAGACAGACATGCACACCCCAAATAAATAAATAAGTAAACAAAAAATGCATAATGATGCATTAATCTATACAAATAGAGGATGGGCTCTACATGAAATATATTTTAACAACTGTGACGAACCTTTGTTTCTTTGAATAATGCCCCTGTGTATTTGTGTTCATCAACCATCCATGTATAATCCCAGGGCTCCTGAGGTAGAGACAGGTAGATTCCTAGGGCAAGCTGGCTAGCTTGACTAGCCAAATTGATGAACTCTGGGTTCCATGAGAGATCCTGTCTCACTAAATAAGATGGAGAGGAATAGAGGGAGACACCAGATGTCTGCTTTGGCCTCCACACACACGTGTGCATATATGGGCATGCACCCACATGTACATGCGTACCCACACATACAGACATGCATACATGTTATATATGTATATATATATATATATATATATATATATATTACACACACATGCACAGCAAGACACTCATGTTATAAATAAACTAGGGAACCAAAATAACTGTAATAATAAAAATAACTATACACATGTCTCAGATGGGATGTTGAACAAAAGAATCCAGACACAAAAGGAAGCATATAACATACAGAGTTATATGTGAAGACAGTGACTACCCCTGGGGGTGGGGGAGGGAAGGAAGGAATAATAATTAGGAATCCTGTGTGGTTTCTGAGAGCCAGGTAATAGTCTGTTCCTTATGTTGTTCACTTCGTGACATGCCAAAGTCAAAGTAGTGTATTTGTCTTTTGTCCATTTTGTGGCATAGGTGTTTCATTCCCACTAAGACATTAATTGCAAACGGGCAGGTACATGGGACAGAAATTGTGATTAAGTTTGGGGAATGCTTGAACTCCTGGGACTAGGTAAGTTGGTACCCTTTATTACTTTTGCTTTGGACTTTGCCCTCATTCTCACTGTGCTCAGTGTTGTTATGGAGATCAGTGTTGAGGGTTTCTAGCCAACTTTACTAGTGTGTTTTCCGGCAGAATAAGATGAGAAGCTGAAACCCAACTCCAGACAAAGCCTGTGGTGCTGTGTTCCATCAGAATCCTGCCATGGCCGAGAAGAAGTGACCCTAATCTAGCAGAAGTGACTCTTCACTGCTTCCTCCTCTCTCCCATCTGCTCTGCGCCTGGAGATTCCCTCAGCCAAGGACAGGCTTCTCTCCTGCGCATGCCCCACACTGTCTCACAGCTGAACCAGCACCACTGAGACAGGCTCATCTCACTCCCCAAATGACAGTTATTCCAGTAGGGGGTCATTAACATTTCAAAATTAATTGGACTCTTTTTGTCTGCATATCTCAATTAAAGATCAAATAATCCAGCTAATGTGCCTCAGAGAAAAAAATAAATGTAATATATTTGGGACTTATTCTTTTGATCTTACTGTGTCTAAAGCTGTTTATTTTATTTTTTATTTTCACTTTAAAGAAAGAACTTCTGGTTCAGTTTGGGACAGTTGCACAGGAGAATATGCCTAGCCTCTTTTACTAGTATAAATATTTACCAAACTATAAATTCCCTTTGGTGTTTTCCTAGTGTTTCATGCCTTCACTTTCATCAAGTCTATAGCTTTCCAATTTTACCTATCTTCCTGTGTCTAAAGCATAGTATCAAATTCTTTTAGAAAAGGTAATTGGAGAAAATTAAAGCTAAGTTTCCCTTTCCATAAAGCTCCACTGTCATAAACTCCGACTCTCAGGGATTGAAACACTAACTAAAACAAGGATGCTTTAAAAAATTTTCAGAAGCTAAATTGCAATATACAAGTCTACAGGAAATCTAGAAAGTAGTCTCTCCTCCAAAAATGAAAACAAGAACACCCACCAAGTAAATAAATATGTCATCCAGATACACCTCTTTCAAGTGCATATTTTATACATTCTTTGTTATAAATATATATGCTTACTTGTATGCATATACTCACATCATTATTTGGATTGAAGACAACGACTTATTATTTAATGACAGGTCTGCCTGTCTTGGCCTCCTGAGTTTTGGGGTTGAAAACACCTGCTGCAATGCATGGCATTCATATATGTTCTGGGGAGCTGAAGTAACCACTTTATATATTTAGTACAGTGTTTTCTTATTTATTAATTGACTTATTTATGATAAACAGAGAGAAAAAAAGAGAGAGTGAGTGAGTATGGGCACATCAGCGCCTCTAGCCACTGCAAATGAACTCCAGACACATACACGACTTTGTGCATTTGGCTTTACATGGGTTCTGGGGAATTAAACCCTGTTCATCGAGCTTTGCAAATAAGTGCCTTTAACCGCTAAGCCATCTCTCCAGCCACGTTTTCATTTTCTTGAGATAGGATGTCACATGTTGCTCAGGCTGGTTTCAAACTTTTAGGCTCAAGCGATCTCCTTGCTTCAGCCTCTCCAGTAGTGCAAGCACCACCAGATGTGCATGGCAATGCTAACGTCCCTCACATCTATATGACACTTGATAGTGGGCATTTTAAAACCTGATCTTGGGCTGGAGAGATGGTTCAGCAGTTAAGGCGCTTGCCTCCAGTGCCTAAGGCCCTGGCTTCAATTCCCCTGTACCCATATAAGCCAGACCCACAAGGTGGTGGCCCTGGTGAGTTCTCTCTTTCTCTCTGTCTCTGTCTCTCTCTCCATCTATCTCTCTCTGCTTGAAAATGAGTAAATAAAATATTTTTAAAAACCCTGATCTTTATACAAGTGTGTGCCATATGAAGCAGGGGAGAGATATAAATTAGTAATAATTATATCCTTTTAAATGTCTCCAAACCGTGACAGGCCTTTTCCTGTTCTGCTATGAAGAATTGCTTTATCTTACCCAGTGAGGGTCTGCTGGGAATAAAACATTACTAAATCACATCTGTATACAGACATGTATAGGATGTTGATGTAAGCAGAGGAAATGTAGCCTTATTGTTTAGGTTTGTTATTGCAGCTGGGCTAAGTTTAGGTCTTGAATTGCCTGCTTATCTCAGGGCACAGCTGTGGCCTGCCTGGGGGCTGGAGTGTCCAGGATTCGCTGAGATTTATAGTGGTCCTCAGACTTTGCCTCAACTTCCTTATCAGAAGCAGACAGTCCCAGAACCCTGCCAGACAGCAAAACCCTATATCCTTCATGCCCCTTTAGCAGGATACCACAATTTGAAGGTGCTGGAAAGACAAGAATAGTCTAAATCCAGAAGTACCAGATGGAAAGAAATTATCAAGATCAGAGCAGAAATCAGTGAACTGGAACGAAGCACCCATAAAGGAGGAGGGGCGACAATCTGGACAAAATGTGGACAAAGTTTAACTTTACAACCATGGACTCTGGCTGGTAAATCCAAGGCTTGGAATTGGAGATGCTGGCCAGGGAGACACATGAGGTCTCCAAAACAATGTAGGCTATTACCAAAATACTTGAGTACCTGCCAGAGGTAAAGGATAAGGCCCTATTGCTGAAGACACCACAGGCAGTGTTCACAGGACATGCTGTAACCTCAAGGAAAACTAGTTCCCTCTGGCTAGCCCTCATAGTGCTGGAGAGCTCTACTGGAGCTGCCAGAGGACAGTGGTCACCAACTGCATGGATAAGCAGGGGACTCTGCAGACTATGACATCAACCAGCTGAACAAGATGTACACACTTGTGCAAAAGCAGCATGTATCCTCTACAGGTAACCAACTCTTCTCTGATTGGACATGAGGCCTGCTCAGTGGGAGGGAACTCATATCTACTGAAACCAAGTCATAACCCCATGTTCAGGAAGGGGTGGGCTGACACACCAAAAATCTTCTAAAGAACTTTGTATACCCTCTTTGATCCAAAATTGTTCTCAGACATGTTTGGAGAGTCTGTTTTATTTTACAGATGGCAGAGAAAAACAGAGGGGAGCCTAGATCCACTGATAAGACAAGAAGATAGCTGAGTATCCACCATAAGACTGTCCACCTCTACCTCATCTGCTAGGGCCCAGGAGACATTGCAGAGAAAGCGATGTCATGAATACTGCTCTTAACTGCTAGCATTACAACCAGCCCCAGGGTGATGTCAGCAGATGCTTAAAATAATCAAAAAGCTAAGAAAGCAGAAATCCAGAGGCTACAAAGAACTCAACACTGCCAACAGGCCTGCCATGGCTCAGGGAACATTGTGGAAGAGTAGGTGGAATGATTGTAAGAGCCACAAAGTGGGTATGAATACTCTGAGGCACAGTTCCCTGCTACCCCATAGTACTGATTGAGGCCCTTCATGATACCACAGTGATTACCATGACCCCACTGAGAAGCAACCCCAGGGTAATAGGAGATGGGGTGAGGGTAATGGAGTATATTGTTATTTTATATATATAGTAATTATTTTTTATTTAAAAACTCAATTAAAAATGTATCAATGGCCTAAATAGAATCTTTCTAAAGAAGATATACAAACATCCAGCAGACAAAGATATAGATGTTAATATCTCTGATTATCAAGGAAATGAAAATGAAAACCATGATGGAACATCACCTCATACCTTCGGGATGCTATTAGAAGAAAGAACCCAAATTTCAAGAATATGCTGATAAAAAGATCCTTTGTATGTTGTTGGTAGGAATATGTGTTTTGTGTGTGTAGTCATTATGAAAAAATAATAAGGAAGTTTATTTACAAATTAAATATAAAGCACCATATGACCCAGATACCTCACATCTCGATATGTAGTCAAAATACTGAAATCAGGATCTGAAAGAAGCATCTTCATTCCCTTGTTTATTGAAGCATTTATTTATTTATTTGGTTTGGTCAAGGCAGGGTTTCAATCTAGCCTAGGCTGTCCTGGTATTCATTCTGTATCCCAGGCTAGCCTTGAACTCACCAGTGATTTTCCTACTTCAGACCCTCAAGTGCTGAGATGCAAGGCATGTGCCACTGTTCTCAGCTTTTCTTTTATTTTTAAAAATATTTTATTGTAAATATTCATTTTACATGGAAAGATATTATCTAAAGACATCTGACACAAGTATACATTCTCTTTGGGTAATTTCTCTCCATCCTTCCCTCCTCTCTCCCTTTGCTTCCCTATACAGTTTCACTTCGACTTTGATGTCATATGTACTAACACGTTTGATGTATTTATATAAAATCTAAGAACCAGAAATGAGAGAACACATACAACATTTGTCTTTCTGTAACAGGCATAAATCACTTAATATCATTTCCAATTACAGGAATTTTCTTGCAAACTACACAACTGTTCTCAGTTGTGCGTAGAGCACGTTTTCTTTCTCAAGCTGGCTCCCTATTGCAGCATTGTTCACAACAGCCAAGACAGGAAGTGAACTTCAGCTGTTCTGTGCATAAAGAAAACGTAAAAACACACAGCAGAGTATTATTCAGAGAATGAGGAGATTCTGCCACTTAAACATATATGAGCACAGAGGACATAACTCAGTAAAATTAGCCAGATGTAGAAGAGCAAATATTACCTGATACCACATCTATCATGGAGTCTAAGATGGTCAAACTTGCAGAACCAGAGAATGGTGCTTTAGACGCTAGTATTAGAGGGACATGGGGGAAGGTGTTGGTCAGTGGACTCAAAGGTTCAGGTACACAGCATGAATCATTCCCAGAGGTCTACCTTGCAGCAGAACACCTGGGTCAACAAGACTTGGTTAAATACTTCAACTTTGCCAAGCGTATAGAACCAATGGCCTGCAGGCTGCATGTAGCTGTGGATAGCCATGAATGTGGCCCAAACACAAAGCCAAAGTCATAAACCCATTTAACTCGTTAAGAGATGTTTTTGTGATTTGTGTGATTCTCCAGTGTGAACTTTGTAGATGACAATATCAATGTACAATGCCAAAAGGCATTATAAGCACTCATGCAAAAAATGGGATAAATAGGATTATAAATAAAACACACCCATTCCTGTTAAATTTTAAGATCCAAGCATAAGAAACAACCAAAAATATCTTACAAAACCCAGACCTTTGGGGATATGGGAATTTTGATATGGTATTGTAAACTGTATAAGAATATATATAAATATACCACAGTTTCTCTGTCCATTCCTCCATGGATGGGCATTTGGGTTGATTCCAATACTTAGCTATTATGAATTGAGCTGCTATAAATATAGTTGTACAAATGTTTCTGTGTCGAGATGTGACATCTTGTGGGTAGATGCCTAGTAGAGGGATAGCTGGGTCCATTGGTAGTTCTATGTCTATTCTGTTCAG
>PVHP010034080.1:0-19236 GCA_004024765.1 Zapus hudsonius
TAGGCAACTATAGTGGCCATTTGGAAATGCATTAAGTGTCTGAATTTCTAGATAAAGCAATGCTAGTGTCTCTTCTGGCTGTAGAAGAAAAAGCAAGCAATCATACTAGGCTATTTTGGGTGCTCAGTCACCCCTGAGAATAGGCTGGATATGTTCTATTCTCTGTATTTTACTGATGAATGTCCATCCATACATCACCCACCTTCGACTCCAGCAATGACCTCACTTGGCCAGTTCCCAAACGAAGGTCTCACAGTGCCTGACAACATCTGGACTCAACAGCGTTCACGCTTCCGTTTAGTAGTTAGATGCCTCCATTCATAAAATCAGTTGTGAACCATTATTTTTGAAGATAGTGAAAACAACCATGTAGCAGAACCTGCTCTTCACCTTTGATTTTTAGCAGTTTTTCTGTGAAATGCCTAGATTCCCTTCTTCAATGAATACCCTTAGGGTCCTAAAATCTGTGGCTTAATTCCTTTCATGAATTTTGTAAATTGTTCATATAAATATTTCTTTTATTCATTTCTCTTCCAAATATAATAATACATGTCTTGAATATTTACAATTATTTTTATTACTTTTTTGCAGTGAGAGAGAAGAGAGAGAGAGAAGAGAGAGAGAGAGATAAAATGGGCATACCAGGGATATTGCCACTTTATGTGGCTTTATGTGGGTATTTGGGAGTCAAACCTAGGCCATAAGGTTTTGAAGCAAGGATCTTTAACCTCTGAACCATCTCTCCAGCCCCTTGAATATTTTTATTTCAATTATCATTTATGTTTCTTACTTTCTGTTCTTAGATTTTTCATCTTCTAGCATTTTCTTTCCAAGTCATCAATTCTCAGTCGCATCTCATCAGCTATCAAACCCACCCATTGAGTTTCTGTAATTGTTTCTGTATTCCAAGTTTCCACTGAATTCTTTTTATATAATTTCAAACCTCTGATGAAACTCTACATCTTGTAATTTAATTTTTTGAGCATATTAGTAGTAGTTACAACAAAGCCTGGATTTTCTGTAGGTTTGTTTTCATTGTCTGATTTTTAAACTTGGATTTTGATTATGTATGATTCCTGGGTTTGCAGGCAACTACACACCTAGTTATTTTTTTGACAGTGTGCCGGACATTCTGTATAAAAACTGTAAAGACGATTTGAGGTTCTAGGCCTTGCTTACTTCAGAGAGCATTCACTTTTTCTGTGAACAACAGTTACAAAAAAAGCAGGTCACTTTAATCCAATCATATTTTGTTGATGAGTTGATTTCTGCTTTATTCTTTGTAAACACTGCTCTAACTTTCATTTATTCTTTGCATTCACCAGAGCCCATCTATGTTGGTGAGCTATTTTAGATCAATATGTGCTGCTATGAAAGATAGTGCAGGATGAGTGTTTTATGAAGAAAAGGGATTTATTTAGCTCACAGTTCTAGAGGTTGAAGAACACTGAGTTGGTGTTGGCTCAGCTCTGGTGAGGGCCTTATGTCATCACAAGGATGGGGGTACATGCGAAAGAGGTCATATGGGAAGACATTCAGGGCTGGGAGGGCCAGACAAGTTCACTCTCTTATAAAATCATTCTTTTAGGAGCTAGTCCACTTCTGTAAGTTTTGATCCGCTCCTACAAATAGGCAAGTTAACATCTATTTATGAAGCTATAGCCTTACTGTGACCTAATTATGTCTCACTAAGCCCTACCTCTTAAAGTCCTACGACCTTAATACTGTGCACCATGCTTCTGGCACATGAACCAATGTCCATTCTTAAGTCATAACATGAGCCTTGGAGTCAAACTTTTGGCCCTTTGACCTATGGAATTCTGGATTGTTCTTGCTTCCTTTCTTGGCTTATCAACTTCTTTCACCTTTCTAGCTAGCAAGGGAACAAGGAATTCAAGGGAACAAGAGACCCTAAGAGATGCAATGATCACTTATATTTTGTTTCTCTTGTTTTCTGACCTTGGCCTCTTGAATTCTGTCCAGGGCTGTCAAATAGCTTTTTTTTGAAAAGCATTTTGTTCAATTTTTTTTTGATTTGTCTCAGTGGGAATATTGGTCCAAAACAACCCAGTTTGCCATTTCCAGAAATGGAACTCTAATAGACACATACGATTATCTCAGATACTTGCGACAGCAACTCTTCAAGGAAAGTCTTATTATTATTATTATCCTCTTGTTATAGTTGAGGAGAGTGTTCAGAGGGAGTTAGGTAGATGGTCAAGGTCACTTGATTAGGAAGTCCTTGGGTTGGGAATTGAATCTGGGAAGTCTGATTGGAGAGCCTCTTTCTTAGAGCCCCCTATGCTGTCATTGTTCACTTATTTGTGTTTCTATACCCTACTTTATCTTACATTGGCCCTTTATCCATGGCATCTACATTAGGGACATGCTTTGAAAATAAAGTGTTGCAGATAAAATTTTGGCCATCAGAGTTGTCTTTCCCTTTTAAACCTTGCTCACGTTTCTGTCTATCTCTTTCTTCCTCTCTCCCTTCCTCTCTCTCTCCCTCCCTCCCTCTTTCCCTCCATCTTTCTTTTTGAGCACCTACCAGGTTTAATTCCGGAGGTACAAATCAGATATCTGTAGTGGTGGGAGTTAACCATCTGAGATGGAAAGATATTGGTCGAATCTTCCACTCCAGCCGTGGCTGGAGGCTCTTTGTGGGATTTCTGCAGATACCCTCAGGGTTTCCCTGTTCTGGGTGCCCCTCACTCTGGCTTCCTGTTCCTGCTGAAACTCTTGCTCTATTGCAAGTCTCACCATCTCTGTCTCGCTTTTCTGTCTCACACCATCTTGAATGTGGCAGGCATCCTTCACTCCTTTCCACAAAAGTTCTCCATCCAAAGGCTCTTGTATATTGCAGATGTTACCAAAGGTTTAGGATCACACTGCAAATTATGGATAATATTTTATTTACTTTTCTGTCGTGGAAATTTCTCCCTAACTTTCCTTATTAAGTCTCTCTATTTTTCAGTTCAGTTCTCTTTTTCCTTTATTTCCTGCACCTCAAATCTCTTCAGTTACCGGTAGGTAGCCTTGTTATTTCTCTAGCTAACGTAATTTGCCTTTTCTTTCTTTAAACTACAAGCTCTTTTCTTCCAACATCTAATATTTTGATATGTTGGAAAAGTTTTCTAAGAGAAATCCTGTCTGATTTCTAAGCTTCCTGGCTCAAAATACACTTTGCCTATAAAAATAACAGTTATTTACTTCCTGTTACATCATCCATATGAGACTCATATCCATGCTATATCTTTTTATTTTATTTCCTTTGGCCTCTGGAAATAAGGTGACATATAGCATAAACTTCTCACATTAATTCAGCTGACATTTAACCCTTTTTGTACAAAGAGCTCTTCTGTCTTGAACAGAAAAAAAAATGAATGAAAGTACACTCTGCCCCCACCCACAGAAATACAACTTTTTATTTGTGACTATTAAATCTGAGTTGTGGTTCATGTCCGTCATCTCGTTGATGTTTCCCTCCTCTCGTGTCCCCAATAGTTTCAGAGCTTTCACCTCCATCCTGAAGCTTCATGAGCTTTCTCAATTTAAACTTGTGTTTATCCAGTCTTGCTTGGTGTGTGTGCATGTGTGTGCAAACGCACGTGTCCTGTGGGTGTGTGAACACCGGAGGAGAACCTCAGATGTCCTCCTTCCATGACCATCGGCAGCTTCCTTTGAGATGGAGTCTCTCTCTGAAGCTGGAGCTGCAGTTTCGTGAATCCCAGTGAGTCTCTGGTTTCTACTCCCTGTAGACACAGGGCTACAAGCATGCGTGGCCAAGTCTAGCTGTTTATGTGAGCGCTGGGGAACCAAACTCAGCTGGTCTCAGGCCCTCTCAGGTCCTCACCCTTGCAGTGAACTCCCTTGACCACTGGGCAATCTTCCCAGTCTCCTTTGTTGCCTTTTGTAAGTTGTTTGTGTTTGCCAGCTGCCAACGTGCAGCCCCGAGAACCAAAGGGTCACTTCTGTCTTTGTACCAGGATGAAATCTACATCAGCAGGTTAAAGCTCCTTAATTCAGTAGCATCCCTACGTTTATGCTTCCCTAACTATGGAAGAGATTTTAGGGCTAATTCAAACAATGCTCTATGATTACATCCAGGCTGAGTCCAGAGCACAGGGTACGTTTCTTCCTCATCATCCCGATGTAGATTGGATGAACACCTAGAATCATCTGCCTTTGCTTTCCTGGCTTCCTTCTCTACTTTTCTCTGTCATTTCCAAGTTCCCTTCCACCTCTAGGGTCTTGGTGTCATCTTAGTTACCCCAGGCAAGATGGAGAACGCCCAGAGGCTGTGGCTGGCTCAGTCCTTGGACTGTGCCTTAGTAGAAGCTATTGGGAGAAGGGGAATGCATCAGGTTAGCAAGGGAAAGGTGTCTTACAGACCTCCATTCACTCATGAGCCACATGGGCTTGCGCAGGAGCCACGCGGGCTCAGGGAAGAGCCAAAGCCTAGTTGCCTTTAGAGGGACTTTGCAGTAGGTGGAGCTCACGGTCTGGTACATGTTGAGAACATTTATTTCGGGCCTGTTGGAGTGGAGGTCCTGAGCATTTGTTGGGGTGTTTGCATTCATCAAGCTGTGATTTTTGTACCATCCTAACGCATTTCCTCACTCCGATGGTAATTACCATGTAGGGTCCTAATTTTGCCTGTTGTCCAGACTGGCTTCTCCCCCTGGGCAGTGTCTGTGTTTGCTGTAATTGGATGATGCCACACAACCCACTACCATCGCCAGATTTCATTATGACTTGGCATCTTCTGTATTAATTTCCCCACTTTGGGGCTTTTGGAAGCAAGTGAGGCCAATTTCCTTTTCAATAGCGCAAATCTGGAGGTCCAATTTGAGCTGGGAGCTAAGTGGGTGCATTTGTGCATCTCTCATTGACTGACAGTGTTCTCTTTGTTTGACTTGATTTTGTTGTTAATGAGAGCTTGATCCTGAGAGGCAGCTGGCACTCACTGGAAGCCAGAGGAGCCATCCTTGGAAAGTCCAGGAAAACATTTGGGCAGCTGGCTTTCTCCGAGTTATTTTTATTTTTATTATTGAGTCAAATTTTGGGAGAATAAGATCTACAATTCTCAGCATTGGTTCGACTTCTTGGTAGCTCTCACCCCTGTTGACCCAGGAGGCCCTTAGGTTCTAACCACGGAGAAATTCAGACTTAAAAGGACAAAGGGATCATGAATAGATTCAACAGATAAGATACAAGAGTCCCACTGAAATTTGAACTCCAAGTAAACAACAAATAATGTTATTATAAGTATTTAAGTTTTGTGATTACTATAAAAGGTAAAAAAAAAGGAGCCAAGGGAAAGAGGAAGAACACGGATAGTTTGACATAGAGGAGCATGCCAATGGAAATCTCATTTAATTGGCACAAAAATAAACATAAAAACAAATAAACCCCATATCTCATGGGAATGAAATTTGCTACTGCAGGCTCCCTAGCAACAGGAAGACGAGGAAAGATAAGTTTAAAGGTTCCCATCCTCCACTAGACCTCCTTGATGCTGGAAAGCTAACAGCGATCAAGCCTTTCCAATGTGGTAATCTGCAGATCAATGGGTTTCATCTCCCAGTGTGCATGGTGCCTGCTTCATCAAAGACTCAGTGCTGAATGGTGCACCGACTCAAGCTCTGTCTGCTGTGATGCTTGAAATGTCCCATTTCTGAGCTGGGAGGTGACTTAGCAAATAAAGGTGCTTGCTTATGAAGCCTTGCTGGACTGGGTTAGATTCCCCAGTACCCACATAAAGCCAGATGCATAAAGTGGCACATGCATCTGGAATTCACTTGCAGCGGCTAGAGGCCCTGGTATAGCCATTCATTCTCTCTTTCGAGATAAATTAAAATATTAAAAAAAAGAAATGCACATTGCTAACAAGATCCCAAAGGGAACTTGGACTGTTTCCTTGTGAAGTGAAAGCTTTCACGTATCTGACCCATTGCTCAGGGGATTACACTTTGAGCATCAGTAGTTTTAACCTGTGCTACCTAATGCTAAGGTGACCATTAGTGCATGAAATATGATTGGGCTCAATGGAGATGTGCTCTGTGTGTAAATACACACTAGGTTTGAAGCTTCGGTACGAAAGACAGATGTACAATGTCTCATTACTGTTTTGACCTCTATTTATTTATTTATTTTTGAGGCAGGGTCTTACTATAATCTAGGCTGATCTGGCACTCTCTCTGTAGGACAGGCTGGTCTTGAGCTCACAGAGATCCTGACCTGAGTGCTGGGACTAAAGGCGAGTACCACCATGCCCGGCTTACAATCTCATAGTAGTTTAAGAGTATTGATTACATGTTGAAATGATACATTGGTTCAAGGAAAACATTTTAATACCAATTTCATCTCATTCTCTTCAAAAATATGGCCAGTAGAAAATGTAAAATTGCACCTGTGATACCCATTCTGGTTTAACAAGATGTCAAGTGAACTGAGATCATGCTATATTTCTATTGGATAGTATTGTTTAGGATTCATTTGGGTTGAAATTTGGGCATCCATGAGCCAGTGAGGGATATAGGTAAAACCTCTGAGATTTTTGTGATGTGTTCTTGAGTTTAGTCCTTTCAATATTTATAAAAATTCTCTCAGGTGGGTGTGTTGTATAGAACTTTAAAAATAATCTAGTAACTTGGTGCTTGGTAGGAGTTGAGGCGAGCCTAGGTGAAAGGACAGGTCAAGAAAGAAAAATCTTTCCCCCATAACATTATAGGCCATTGCCAAGGCTCTTGGTTGCCCACCACAGCAAGATAGTAAGACCCTATGGCTGAAGACCCCACATGCTTTGGCTGCAGGTCACTGAGAAATCAAGCTGGAGCTGAGCTGGAAATCTTCTCTATTAACCAGTTGACAGAAAGCTGGAAAAACTATAGCTGCATGCAGCCCTATGGGAGAGAGAAATCATCAATGGTGGTGAACAGCAGTGGACCTTGCAAGCCTTAAGACTGGCCAGCCAGGCCAAATGTGCCAACTGGGGCAATAGTGGCACATTTGTTATGGGGGAAACCAATCTGTCTCTAATTGGACTGGAGGCCTGCTTCATGGAGGGAATGCGTGCCTGGTACTGAAGACCTAGTCAAAAGGCTATGGCAGGGGAGGTCATGAGATAAATGCATATATTATGCCCACCAAACTGCCTTATAAGCATTTTTAATATGCTACTCTCACTTTTGTCTAGAGAAGCTTCTCTTTTTCAGATGGTGATGACCCCTGGGATAGATAACGCAAAAGACACCACAGTGCTGAGAAGAAATGACAGTGGAGTGTTCAACACTGGGACATCTCTATCACACTTCCCGAGGCTCAGGGTCCATTGCATAAGAGGTGGTGGAAAGTTTGTAAGAGCCAGTGGAAGGGTAGGACTGCTTACAGTGCAAAGTTCCAGACACAAAATGGCCTTGATAGTCATGACTTTGCCCTACCTGACAATACCTACACAAGACCTTCATAACGGGAGGAAAAGATGATGACATCGAAGCAAAATAGAGACTCATTGAGAGGGAGAGGAGATGCGAAGGAGGGTGGATTTGAGAGGGGAAAGTGAGAGTTGGAAGGGAACTCTCATGGTTGATTGTCTATAATTATGAAAAGCTTTCAATAAAAAATTAAAAAAAGAGAAAGAAACGGTGCCAAAAAAAAAAAAAAAAAAAGAAAAGGAAAGAAAGAACTTTGGCCATGCAAAAATGACCGGCTATTGTTACTCCTGCTCAGAAGTCTCTGCTGTCGACATGAGAGGAAATGGTCACATCAGAAAGGTGACACTTCTGTCCCACAGTTACCTCCTTACCAAGACAGAGCTGCTAACGAGGGACCCATAAATGCTCCTGGATCCATGGCCACCAAGAGGCCTTTCCTCCCTTTTCCCTCTACAGTCAAAACTCAAGATGACACCTGGGTCCAGGTCTGGGTTCCACGGCTAATAGGGACACGTAGAACATGGTCAAGGTTAGAAAGAAAGCCCCAGAGAAGGTTAAGGCATCCAAAAATTGAATTTCTGACAAAAGGCCAGCCTTAGACTGTTTCCTCAGGAGAAGAAAAGCCTTCCAGTGTCTGAAAGGTTACCTTACAGAGAATTGTTCTACTTCCACCAAGAATAAAACTAGTGAGGAAAAAACCACATTTAAACTGCCACACAGGGGACTTGGTTTTCAGGCAAAGGAGATTTTTCTTGACATTGAAAATGGATTCTTCTTAGAAGACTTTCTGTAGTTGTTTTCCAAAACCCTTTTCCTCAAATTTCTTGAAGAGAATGCAACATTCCCTAGACGTGGGGTTAGGAATTATGTCTTGAGTTATCCTGTAAAATATCACCATTCTTACAGTGCCTCATCCAGTTCTTGGTTTTCAACATATGTAGTCTTTGTTTGTTTGTTTGTTTTTCTTGAAGGTGATTTTTACTGCTCTATTTTGACTTGGTGCATCCTCAAGGAGTCTAGCCAAAGTGTCTGCACACGACAGCACCAGGCTCCAAGACAGTGATAGTGAAAGTCACCATGTCTCGAGGCTTTGGCTCTGAAGTCCCCAGACATGACTGGGGCATAGACTCTATGGGTAGGAAATAGATTCTTGACTCTTGATGGGAGGAACAAGGACACATAACAAGTGATGACAAAAGGGTCATTGCAGTCATTTTGCTGACAATCTGATTTAGGAAGTATTTGACTGTTGCAGTGGGGGATGGGGATTCCCCAGGTTTAGGAGAGGTGAAGGAAGGTGCTAGAAGGAACAGAAGAGAGACATAGGCTAACTATAGTTGTCTTGCTCCTGAGTTGGGAAGAGGCATCACCCATTCCCATTCCCATTCCCAGGCCCCTCCAAGGTTACTGACCTTCTGTGAATTCCATTCTGGTTCCAACTTCATGGATGCACAGCCAGGAGGGCCTGAATTCCTGACCAGCATCAGCCTAGTGGAAACCCTATAGATACTAAACAGAACTGAAGCCTGAGGAAGGGCTTCATTATTATTAAGTAAGGCATTGCTTAGGAGACATGCACCGATTGGTATAATGATATACTGTTTATCAAGATTCAATAACTCAACAATACAGAACTGTCTATTCTTGGACTCTGACTAGTGCCTGAACCAGTGATCAGTCTTGCTTAAAAGGTGGAATTTCCTCTCAGGAGAATGTGCAGGTTAGATAGGACGAGGATGGGAAACTGGGAAGAGAGCATACAAAATTCTTTTTGTGTTTGCTAGTCACTGGCTCCTCCCGAGCCCAGAATAGACCTCTATTTCACTACTTGGAAACTCTGATCTTAACTTCTCAAACCCTTGTTTTTCTCATCTATGGAGATAATAATATTAACCATCTTTAATGTTACCGAGATCTTAAAGTGGTCCTTATAACTAGTAAATTACAACAGTATCATTTATTATTGTTTTTTCCCATGAACTTCTCAAGTCTCCACTCCCTAGGACTGAGGTTACGGGTATACATGGCTAAGTCCACCTGTTTACATGAACTGTGGAGGTTTGAACTCAGGAAGTCTCATTCCCTTTCAGACCTTTATGCTTGCATAAGAAGCACACTTAACCGCAGAGCCATCTCTCCAGTCCCTTGTGAATGATAACTATTAGTAACTTGTTTTCATTCTAGAGTATGTTTCATGTATGTGTGTGTAGTTCATTCAAACTGAAAAAACGCTGTAGATTTTCTTTTCAGGGTCCTTGTGAGTGCTGACTCTGGTACAATGGATAGAGTTACTGCACAGATAATCTAATTTGGTTATTAGGTCCTTAAATTCTTGTTGAAATGAATGTGAAAAAAGCTGAAAGCACTGTTTCAGCTGTTTAATGATATGTTTAGTGGAGATGTGATAATCACTGAATTGGATTAATTATGGGGTCCTTCAATGGATTGTTTAGTTGTGAATTTGTGGATATAGTTTCAGATAAGTCTGTGTTTTCAATGAATGGTTTGAATTTCACATTTACCTGGAGCAGCAGGAGAGACAGAACAGGTCACTTCTGAAGAGGCACTTGTAAAAACAAGTCTCTTGGTCCTCCAGGATGTGGAAGTGACATCATTAAAACTGCACGGAAAGCAGAGGGAGGGGCGGGCGGGGTGGGAGCCACCGATTTACATTTGTTTCTGTGTCTTTGAAACTCGCAGGAGCTTTGGGTGAAATGTTCTGCATAATCATAATGGCCAACATCAATCTAATGCCTCCTGGTTTCCAGGCACCTTGCTAACTACTTCATCTGTGCCTATCTTATTTATTTTGTGTATTAAACCTCTAGCAACAGGTACTATTAGTGTGCCCATTCATATGCACAGAAACGGAGGCTCAGAGAGGCTAAGTAACTCATTAAGCTTACACAGGCAGAAAAAGTGACCCTCATTCTTAGCCTAAGCCAAACCAGCGAAGCAAAAGCCCATTGTCGTCAATGGGATTCCTATTGTCTGAGGAATAGAGGAAGGCATTTAAGAAGCAACAACATGGTTTAGTGTCTTCTTGAGTAGCTTCTTATTTCCTTGCTCTTAAGAGAGATGGGCAAGAAGCCATACTCTCTTGCTGGATATGAATGAGGACACATGTCACCC
The DNA here is from genome assembly GCA_004024765.1 of Zapus hudsonius. NCBI lineage: Eukaryota > Metazoa > Chordata > Mammalia > Rodentia > Dipodidae > Zapus > Zapus hudsonius. The sequence continues at coordinate 10,569 of PVHP010034080.1, forward strand.
GATTGCTGCTGGCAGCCATCCCCCAAAGTTGGAGCTGGCCCTAGTTAGGCTATAGCAGAGTGGAGAGATGAGAATGCCTGGGCTCTGAGCATGGCACTGAGTTGACCTGGGGGCAGGCTCTGCTTCTGGACATTCCTAGTAGAGTTGATTTCCTTGTTGATTCGAAACAGACACTGCTGCTTGTAGCTCCAGTGCCATTCTTTCCTCTTATTAACCACACACCGATTCTGCTTAGGGCGTCCATTGCCTGCATTTCTCAGTCTTTAGTATGCGTAGCCCTGCAGCAGAATTTTGGCCAATGGGACCTACAGAGGAATCCTTGCTGGACATTTCTAAGAAAACTGTGCTCTTCCGAAAAAGGCACACTACCTCTTCATCCTTCCTGAGAGGCTGGTGGCTGGAGCTGGAAGTACCATCCTGGTGGCCAGAAGGAAAAACAAGGGAACCATGAAGATAGGAGCTCTGAGCTGCCAAGGCCATGTTGTGAAGCCTTACTTACTTTTTATAAAAGAAAGCCATAATTTGTTTAAGCCAGAGTTCCCGTCTTTGGCATTTGCATATAAATGTGTTTCCTAATACAGAAACTGAAATCTTTCATTGAAACAGTAGTATTGCGTATCTTGGTATTGTACAAGAACCATGCCAGAACTTAGTGATTCATTTTTGATTTCCGATAGTTGGATGGGGCAGTGGTTCATCTCTGCTGCAGCACATTTGGGACCTCAGATGGGAGAGCTCAAATAGATGGAGGAATGGCCACCGAAGTTGACATCTTGATTCCTGTGTCAGTCACTTTAGTGATGTCTTGATGGGGCCTCTGACTTAATCAGCATAATGGTATGTAGCTCACCTTCTCTGGTTTCTGAGACAAAACACCCAACCATATGCAGCTTATGGGAAGAGAAGGCTTATCTCCACTTACACATTCGAGAAGAAGCTTCATCAAGGTGAGAAAGCATGGCAGAGCAGACCTTCAGGGTGTCACATTTTGTTGCAGCAGCAGGGAGGAAGTAGTCCAAGTGAGTTAGCTCTGAACACCCATGGGGATGGACTCATAACCCTCAGTGACATACCTCCTCCAGCAAGGCTCTGCCTCTCAAAGGCTCCACAACTTTCCTAAATGGTCACCAGTTTGGGGACTAAGTATTCAAAATGCATGAAGCTATGGGGGATGTCTTACATTCAAACCATCACATACAGTCTGCTTGTGGGTGACTCAAAAGCTCTTAAGAAGGAGGAAGTAGAAACTTCCCATTATTTTAAGAGTTGTTCCACAAGCTGGCACTGTGATGTTTCCACCCTAGTCTAGAGGTCTGAGCTGCCCAGGTGGAAGGGAGAGAGGTACAGACGTCACCTCTTGAAGGGAAGAGGAAAGCCATCCTTGGAGGCTAGTAATCAGATTGGGTAAATTGGGAAGTATTTGTAGCCAATATCTCTCCTTTCTTCACTCCCTTTCTCCCTCCCCTCCTTCCTCCCCTTTTATTTTTGTGCACATGTGTTCATGTGTGTGTGGGTCTGTGTGTGTGCTGTAGGTATGTGTGTGTGTGTGTGTGTGTGTGTGTGTGTGTGTGTGTGCGCGCGCGCGTATGTGTAGAGGTCAGAAGTTGTCATGGGGTGTTGTTTTTGGTCACTCTCCACCTTATTTTTGAGACAGGGTCTCACACTGAGTCCAGAGCTCATGAATTCATCTCAACTAGTTAGCCAGCAAGTTCTATGGATCCTCCTGTCTCTGTCTCTCCAGATCCTGAATTTCAGGCTTGTGCCGCCACGCCCAGCTTTTACATAGATGCTGGAGAGCTGAACTCAGATCTTCATACTTACATCACAAGCACTTGCTATGTCTCCGGTGCCCCCTTTTTAGTATAAAGGATTGCCTGAATTCACCCTCTGTCAGGTATTTATTACTTGAATGTGGGCTGGATACTGATGTGGGGCTCATAGTATTTTGCATCACCTAGCACACTGAAAATTTGCCATTTTGCCATGGCATCTTTGCAAGATTGGCGGTCACGTGGGAAGATGGGAGGAAGGCAAGAGTGTGCATAGATTAAGGGAACAGTGAGTGAAGGTAGCCTTCATGAAGAAGGAGAGAACTCATCCAGGATAGAACATGCTGGAGTGAATTGATAAGAGGATCTGCTAGCTGGTACATGAGCTCAGGGAAGATGGGAACTTGGTTGGCACCCAAGAAATGATGAGACAAAGAGTGTTTTCTGGGCATTTATCACCAGCCAGCTACCATGTGGCATCACCTGCCACGGGACAGGTACAGTGCGGGTGTGAGCATGTGAAGAAGCCTTTTGCTGCCTCTGGTCCCTGTGCAGTTCAGTGTGGACATGGGTCATGTGGTGGTAAAAGGAAACATAGAGAAATGAGGTTGCAAGGTTAGGGACATGACCCATTGGCCCAAGGAGTAGTGCCTGCTGACCTCTCCTGGGGAAGAACTTGAACTTGGTCAAGGTTAACATAGGTGTTATCACAGGCTGCCTTATAACAAAGCTGGAGAGGACTCTGGTTGCAATTAAAGATCTGTGAAGTCAACATTCACTGAGTTGTTATTGGTGCTCACTGACTCTAAAGGTGTCTTCATTTCTGCTGCCAGGCACTAGGCAGGGGGGAGGCTTTTCTTAGTTGTGGTTTAGAGAAGAAGGGTGTGTGTGTGTGTGTGTGTGTGTGTGTGTGTGTGTGTGTGTGTGTGTGTTGGGGTCCTTCCTCTAGTCCATTTGGTGTTAATCAACGTCCTCAAAGGAGACATCATTTTCTCAGAAAAGGATCTATTAGGTATCACTGTTTCTTCTTTAAGTTTAAGATATAAATTCTGGGCTTATTCATAAGACTACCCTGCTTTTTATTTGTTTATTTGCTCATTTTTGGTATGTACACCTGTGTGTGATGTGCATGCACAGGTGTGTTCATGGGTGTGGAGGTCAGAAGTCAATATCTTCAGTCATTGTCCACTTTATTTTCTGAGCAAGGAAAGCCCAGAGCTCACCAATTCAGCTAGACTAGGGAACCTCCAGTTTCTACCTCCCGGAGCAGTGGAACTGCAAGTGTTTGCCTCCACTCCTGGCTTTTACCGTGGGTGCTAGTGATCCGAACCCAGGTCTTTATGCTGCGTGGTAAGCACTATCCACTGAGCAATTGCCCTAGACCCTGTTCATTTTTTTCTTTTTGAGATATGGTCTTTTGTGTAGCTCATACTGGCCTCAAACTCAAGATTCTCTTGCCTTCACCTCCCAAATACTGTGATTAGAGACATGTGCACAAGCATGTGTGTGTGTGTGTGTGTGTGAAGACACACATTGCTTCCCTGCCTTAAAATAAGGGAACTCCATGTGTACCTATCCTGAGTTTGAAAGAAAGAATGAGATTCATTTTTAGAAAGGCAGTCTGGGACCATCACTGGTCCAGGGACCACATCATTGCAGGAAGAGGAGGGATGGGGAAGTGGGGAAGTCTTCTCCAAAATTAACAACCCAACTCACTGCCTTTCCACCGTTAGAGATACATTCCTTTCACCCGTAGAGCTTTGGGAGTCTTGATGCCTCAGGAAGACTAGGTTTTCAATCTTTATCTCCAATTTCCATTTTCAGAGCTGAAGAAGCCCACAGGGAAACGTCATGTAGTAACTTACCCCAGGAAAGGTTTCCATCTGTTTGGTAAGACACACTATTTTTTTTTGTATTAAAATTCATCCAGATGTACTTTGACAGAACTCATTTGCATTTGGGTTTAAGAACCATCTTTGAAGAACCTAGAAGGTAGTGAAATTAGAGTCACCTTCTGCTACAGCCAGGGTGTATGCTGTTTGCCTCATGTCATTATGAGCTATGAGAATAGGGCTTTGTAGGAACCTTCTGCAGACCACCATGAGAGTGAGGTTACCAATCATGGTGAGGGAATGATTATAGTCAATGTAAATTTCACTGATGCTCTTGAGTTTATAGACCAAACTCAAGTTTATTAGATTTAGTAACGTAATTCCCTGCTATGCAAACAGGTAATTATCTGAGTACATATGAGTGCAATTCGCCTTTCACTTGGCATGTTATCTTGCTTTGTGTCTCCCCTTGAATTTTCAGAATCCAGCTAGGTGTGGTGGCTCACGCCTCTAATCACAGCACCTAGGAGGCTGAGGCAGGAGCTTTGAGGCCAGTCTGGGGCTACATAGTAAGGCTCTGTTGGAATAAATGTAATAAAAAAAAATAAAAGATAAAAAGAATTTCAGGCTTCATTGTCTGCTCATGGCTTCCTTTTCTGAGTTCCTTTCTGTACACTGACAAGATGACCATTACCTGAGAGGCTGACCCAGGGCTCATTAATTCAGACATCTTGACACCTCACTGAGGCTGATTATGCTAATCCCAGGTACACTGGAGCCAGCCTCAGCTCTGTTTGTCCTTCCATCCAGGTGAAACCTCAGGGGGACTGCTTCTGTCATGTAGCTCATTTCCATTTTTCATTGCTTTTTAAAAAGTTATTTCTATGGTAGACATAGTCGGTGGCAGGCTGGACAATGTGCATTGCTATCTTTAACATAATCTATGAAAATCCAGAAGAAAAGAAGATGTAAGCATAAATTTTCCTGAAATCTATACTGTCTTCATTTTCCCTGTGGTTTTTTAAAACCCAAAACAAACAAAAAACAAACAAACAAAAACAGAGTAGGTTGTATATGGTAGTACATGCCTTTAATGCCAGCACTTGGGAGGCAGAGGTAGGAGGATTGCTGTGAGTTTTAGACCACCCTGAGACTACATTGTGATTCCCAGGTTAGCATGGGCTAGAGTGAGACCCTGACTCCAAAAACAAAACAGAAACAAAAACAAGGACTATTAAAATATCTAGAAATTAACCATAACAAACAAAACTGTCTGTACTTGCTCAAATATTCTCAAGTATATGATGGGAAAGCCAAATGAAGCAATCACCAGCCATACTTAGTTAAATACCCTCGCGGCTTGGCTACAGGAGAAACGGTACTGAATCGAAACAATTTGATTGGTTGACGGCCTGGAAGAGGACTGGGGAGGCAGAGGCAGACAGACCCCGGGCCTCTTTAACTAGCCAATCTGGCCTACTAGGTAATTTGGGGGCCACTGAGAGAACCTGCCTCATAATGGTGGACACAGCCAGAGGAACAACCCTGACCTGTCCTTTGGTCTCCAGGTACACTCGCACATATGTGCATCCCCCCCCCCAATGCATAGTCATGCACACATGGACACATACCCACAGAATGAATTACAACTGGCTCTGCTGTGTCTCATTTCATCCAGACATTTCCATCTAATCCCAACCCTAAACAGAACCCTGGGGAGGTTAGAGCCTCCCCAGTTCTGGGGTTGTAGGTTCATACCACCAGATCCACCATTTTCTGTAAGTTCTGGGGATAGAATTCAGGTCCTCATGCCTGTGAAGCAAGCCCTTTGCCAACAGACCCGTCTTCCCAGCTCTGTGACTCATTTTCAAGTTTATATTTTGTTATTGTGAGGCCCTCTGTAAGGGCAGCGTGGGGTGCTGGCAGGCAGAGGGGACAGAGATGTTGCTGTCAAGGTGAAGTCGAGGGAGTGTCATGGCCTTGGCTTTCATGTGTCCTTTGAAGAAAATAGGGTAGAAAATGAGCATGGAAATGGAGGCTGAGTTCACGTGAAAGAAAGCCCCACCACCTTTGTCAGACCCCTCCATTCTGGTGACAATTATATCAGGGTCCCAGGATGCTCACAGTAGGATTGATTAAGGAGAAGATAAAAAGGGATTATTTGTGAATGGAGGAACTGGGTGGGGAAAAGTATTCATGGTTAATGTCGCTCCTGGGTTTGGAAAGACAGGGGTGGGCCACATGGAGGCCTGATGGTGTCAGGCAGAACATGGCTGTCCTGTCCAGAGTCAGCCTGGGCTGTGTGGTATCATCACTTGTCAGGAGCAGCCTCCCTGGTGACCGAACAGGGGAAGAGCGGTGGCATGAATCCTATCTCTCTATCCTCCCATGGTTCCAGTGTCCGTGAGGGTTCTACAGAGAAACAGAACCCATGGTGTATGGATGTGTATAGAGAAAGCAGATATTAATTAATTAATTATAATTAATTGGACCATGTGATTATGAGAGTTTCCTGAGTCCAAAACCTGACTGGGCAGGCTATCAAAAAAGAGTTCAGGTTCAAGTCCAAAAGCTGTAAGTCAGAAGAATTCCTTCTTATTGTATGTCTGTGGGGGAGAAGATAATTCTTTTTTTCCCTCAAAGCCTTCAACAGAGTACATGAAACCCACCTGCATTTTAATAAAGCCTATTGATTTAGATGTTTTCCTCATCCATAAAACACTTTCAAAGAAGCACCTAGAATATTCTTTGACCAAGTACCGGGGTGCCATGGTCAGTCAAGTGAACACATAAAATTAACCATCTTGGCTCTGTGGCTAAAGGTACTTGTATGCACACCTGCTGGCTTGAGTTTATTCCCCAGCACACTTGGCTTGATACGGAGTGGCACACACATCTGTGATCCCTCTGAATGGGAGGCAGATCCAGGACAATCTGGGAGCTGACAGGTCAGCTAGACCGGCACACTTACAGCAGCAAAAATACCACAAGGGAGATCCCGTCTTAAAAAGAAGCCAAAAGCAGAGAGCAAATACCCCAAGGCTGTCGTCTGACCTACACACACACACACACATGCGCACAGATGTCATCCATGTACAAGATAAGCCATCACACGACCTATTGGTCTCATTCAGAAGGCAGAAGGAATATTTAGCCTTCCAGGCACAGTGACTGGTACATGTTGGATCTTAAGGGACTAAGCTACGCATTCCAGTGTGAGACGGAAGAAAACAAGGTTACTCTTGTGTCCCTATTCTGTGTAGGAGCTTGTATTTAGGTACCTTCTCCTGCATGAAGAAGAAATGAAATCTCTTAAAACACTGCTGGCTTCCCTTTATGCTTTCGTTAATTTTCCCCCTTAAATCCCATGAATAGCAGCACAGGCCACGTGTGATCTCCAAAGGCAATCACCTGGACAGTGTGGAGAACGGGTGCGCCGTGACCTCCAGCTCTGTGTGCCTGCTTCTCGAGAATAGACCCCTGCACATGGGCTGTTCTGTATTCCCAGAGACAGCATGGAAGGACCTGGTTGTTTCCAGAAGGAGTTATAAGAAGCTTTATTACTGAGCCTATGAAACACTGGGAGGATCTTCTCTTTTGAGTTACTTTGAATTTTGGACTTATTGAAAAGCAAACACACCAAGGTCAAATTCACATCAGAACAGCATATGTAAGATGGAGAATGGAAGAGGTATTTTTTTTAGATATTTAAATAAGTGGTTTTAAAGAATTTAGTGATTCTTTGTTGTTTTTTCATACATTTTTGCCTTTTTATTGAGAACATGAACATACTATAATTTGTAATTTTTATTGAGCATATGAACATACTTTAATTTGGTCATAATCCCCTCACACTACCCTCATTTGTACCCCACCCCAATTCCAGTGAACCCACTTCTCTTTCTACGTCCTTCTATTTTGATGCCTCATTCTTTATTTCAGCCCCCTCCTCAATCATCTGTGTCAAAACATTGATGGGCTGGCTCAATCTGCGCAGGTCTTATGGAGGCAGCAACCTCTACCCTGAGGGCATGAATGAATGAGGGGACCCAGAGTACCCCTCCCCACCCTCCAGCTCTAATATTCTTTCCACCTGCTCTTCTACAGGTTCCCTGAGCCTTGGACGGTGTGACAGAGATGTCACATGTAGCACTGAATTCTTAAGACCCCATGTTTTCAGCACTTTGATGAAGTTTTCAACTCCCCATTATCCTCAGCCAGCTCCGAAAATGAGCTTCTCGGTTGAATTATAAGAGCAGTACTAACATCTTTCCGCCACCAAATCTGTAATGCTCCCCGAGCCCCAGAAGGTGTGATAGAGACATCTTGTCCAGAGCCGAGCATCTAGTGTCATGTATCACCTTGACAAGTCATGGGTCTCTGGCTGTCACTTTCATCTGCAAAGAGAAGCTTCTCTCTAACCCAAAGCAAGAAGAACATTAAACTCTGGGTATAAGTGTGTACATCTAGAAGCAGTGTGATGGGCACACACATCCACTTAGCTGAAGAACAGGAGTAGCTTCCCCCTAGAGCCTGTGACTTTTCAAGCCATAGTCTTGTGACACAGTTTTCAGTACCCGGCATGAATTTCCTCCCATGGAGGGTACCTCCAATCCAATCCAATCAGAGAGCAGTTGATATGTAACATTCACCTGTGGGTACATTTTGGCTGGCTGGTTGGTTGGGTAGCGTGCAGGATCCACTGCTGGTTAAGACTGTTGATGAGCTTTCTCCCCAGCAGCACTTCCCAGTGCTCTGGCAGGGAGGGGCTTCCAGCTCGATTCTAGTTTCATTTCTGTGTTCTGCGACCACAGCATGTGGTATCTTCAGCAATAGAGTCTAAACCATCTAGTTCTAGTGAGTAACCATGCAATTTGGCGATGGCCTGTATTGTTTTGAAGGCCGTGTGGACTTCCCTGACCAACAGCTTATTGTGAGGTATCCCACCCCTGGCCCTAGGATTGCCTATAACCACCTATGGCTCTTGGTTTTCTTTTCTCTTTCTTTCTTTCTTTCTTTCTTTCTTTCTTTCTTTCTTTCTTTCTTTCTTTCTTTCTTTCTTTCTTT
>PVHP010034081.1:0-19284 GCA_004024765.1 Zapus hudsonius
CTCCTTGCAAATAAATAATTTATTCCATTTTATTTTTTTTTCATATTTATTGTCAATATTTAGGTACATTATATGAGCAAGTCCTATGGTATCCCCATTTCCCTTCTCCCTGTACCCACCCCACTGAGGGTCCTCCTATGTGGGCTTGTGGACCAGTCCATGGGATAGGGGGATTGTGGATTGTAAAAGAGGTAGTCAGTTTTTCCCCCCACCAGGGCTCTTACAATAAAAAGAGTACTGCACTATCATGATACTGAAATGACTTCTAAGAAACCAATGGATTGGGAACATTTACAGCATGGACACACACGCTTTCCTTGAGGGTTGACCTCAGCCACTTCCAAAGCTGTGATGAGGTCAGAGGCTGAGGGGCATGGCTGGGGCTGAGTGTAAGGATCCCAGCATGAGGTCATGGGATGACACTGAACACTGTTTTCAGAAGTCAGAGGATGAGCTGGGAGTGGTAGATTATGCTTGGAATGCCTGCACTTGGGAGGAAGAAGCAGGAGTGTTGTGAATTTGAAACCAGCCTAGGCAATATAGGGAATGCCAATTTCAGCTACCCAAGGAGACCTTGTCTCAAAAACCAAAAACATCAGAGAATGCTAGGAAAATTAGGAAAGAAACGAAAAATCCTCCAGACCATCAAATTCTGAATCTATCAATCCAGTAAGCTGCTTGTATTTACCAGAATTCTCTTTGTGGTACAATAATTATTATTGCTGTGGCTTCAGTTACCTATGGTCAACTATAGCCTGAATATCTTAATGGAAAACTTGCTAGTGAATATCAATCACCAGTAAAATAAAAAATCTCATTCTTGTTTGGATAATATTGAAACCTCTCATTTCTCAAGAAGTTTCAACTCTACAATACCTGCTGCTTATAAAAATCAATTTGATAGTTTCATTTTTATTTCTATAAAAATAAATATATCTCTGGGACTTCTGATATTATGATGATTATATAAACTCAGTTTTTCCCTTTTCTATTCCTGAAAACTACCTAAGAGAAAAAAATTTAAAGTCAGACACAAACAAAATTTTCAATAAAAGTAGCACATAGACTCCCTTGTAGTTAGAAAATGATCATGAAAATAGAAGAACTTACAGAAGAGGGAAAGGGGAGACAGAAAAAGATGAGGAAACAGGGTTCCTTGGTGAAAAGTCTCATAAACTACTAATAAAAATATACCTCTGAGCCAGGCATAGCATCTCACACCTATAATCAGCACCTGGGAGCCTGAGGCAGGAGGATTGCTGCAAGTTCAAAGCCAGCCTGGGCAACGTAGTAAGTTGACCAGCCTGGGCTATCTCAAAAAAAGAAGGAAGGAAAGACAGACAGATAGACAGATGGAGAGATCTCCCAAATAGCAGCTTTCATAGACAGAGTTCAGATCACAGAAGCCAAGGGCATCAGAAAGATCAATGCAGAGAAAGATATTTACTGGAAGGTGTAAATTTAATGAGATGACTGAAAGAAAGATCTTTTTACTATTAAAGTTTAAAAGCCTGGACTACCATGTTGGCTCTTTCCCATTGGCAATGGCAGCTGGAACAGGGAACACCATCTTTTTACATAATTTAGTGCCATGTATTTGTGTGTGTGATGTGTAAAAATGACTCCTTGGTTGCAGTTTCCAGGAGCCACGGTGATTCTTCCATCTGGGCTCCACACAGAACTGAGGTTACAGCTGTGCATGGCCCTGCCCAGCTGTTTACAGGGGTGCTAGGGAATAGAACTCAGTCAGTCTCCAACCCTCTTCTGCTTGTGGGCAAAAGCAGTCTTGCCTACTCACTGAGCCCTCTCTCCAGCCTGGTCCTACCATCTCTTAACAACAACTTACTTTCATGAGTTTTTTTTTTAATCCTCAGTCTATTAAAGGAGAGATGAGACATTGTAAAACAAGAGTGATGTGAGATCATAAAAGTGGCTTATAAAATGAAATGGGAAAGTTACTTGAAAAGAAATAGAAGGTTTGTTTTAGCAAACAGTGGTTAAGGGCATAACCTTTGAGCTCAGGAAATATGTAACTTCTTTCTTAATTCTTAAAGACAGTACATAACAGGTGTGGAGAGATGGCTCAGCAGTTAAAGGCACTTGCTTGCAAAGTCTGAAGGTCTGAGTTTGATCCCCAGTACATAAAGCCAGATGCACAAAGTGACACATACATCTGGAGTTTGTTTGCAGTGGTACTAGGCCCTGGATGCCCGTTCTCATTCTCTCTCTGTCTCTCTCTCTCTCTCTCTCTCTCTCTCTCTCTCTCTCTCTCTCTCTCTCTCTCTCTCTCTCTCTCGTTAAGTAAATAAATTATTAAAAAGTGCATTACAAAGGCTTCTCTATCTGTAGGATAGTTATGTGGGACCCTGCTGAGAGGCATGGAAGACACAAGGTTAAAAGGAAGTTGAGACTGGCCTGGAAGCCTGATAATCTCACCCTGAGACCAGCAGGAGTTCTGTCTGACAGGCCCCAGCAAATCCTGGTAAATCCAGACATTTCAAGGCCTGAGTTTACTGGAGTTCACATAACTCAGCTATAAGATAATAACAAACCCAGACAATAAAAAAAAAGGTTTGAACGTACAGCTCCTCTACAGCCACCACCATCTGTTACATGCCTAAAGTCATGTGACCCCTGCCACTTGAGGCTGAAAAAGCCCTCCCAACTTATCTATGCAACGCAGACATTGGTAGGTTACTGGCCCCTAGCAATCCTCTCTTGACCCATATCAGCAAATAAGCCCCTACATACCAATGAGCATGCATAGGCCACCTTGCCCCCACCAATCCCCTTCATCATTTTTCCTCCTGCCCCTCTTTCTCCCTCCTGCATAAAAGCACCTTCCCCAACCTAATAAACAAGCTGTTCACTGAAACTGTCTCCTGAGAGTTCTTCCTCTCACATACTCACAGCTGTCCCAAGATTCTGTCCACCCAACTCCTTGGATAAACAGGGGCTTGATGCACAGCAACCCCCCCCAAGTAATCTGCGGACCCACAGTTACATCCAATAAGCCCATCATAAATTTAAAATCCTATAGTCAAAAAGTTATTCAAAACACGTAATCTATAGTACATCATAGCTTAAAGTAGTCTACTTTGAATGTACTTAGAACACTTACTTGAATCTTACAGTTAGGCAAAAACTATCCAATATAAATCCTATTTTACAGTGATGCGTTGAACATTTCATATAATTCGTGGAATACCCGTAACCTAAAAATCCTGTCAGCTCAGTACAGTAGAGTGTCAGTTACTGACCTTGTGATCTTGTGGCTAACCAGAGATGCAGCTTGGAAGAAAGTTTTCTTCCACATCCTGCTAGCCCAGGACATGATCAGAATTCAGTGGATGGCTTCTGTTGAAGCTATATTGTTTCTCCACCTTCATAAAGTCAAGAAGAGCAAAGCTAGATTAAGTCAGAGATGCTCTTTAAGGATTTCCAGGGACTGAGGAAGATAAAAGAATGGGTACAAAACTTCCTTTTGGGGTAACCAAAGTATTATAAAATCCATTGTGATAATAGCTATATGCCAAGAGTATACTAGAAAACCATTGAACTATATATATTTTAAATGCATGGATTATATATTATATGAATTATAACAATAAGAAAGCTGAAATGTAGTAATACACCTGGGGGATATGTTCTAAGCAGTGAAGACCTATGGGAACAAGAAACTCAGTGAACTTCTCAGACTAAAGACAATGCTACAGCCTACATATGCTCTGCTGTCTCTCTACATATCAAACTATAATAAAGTTCAATTTGTAAGTTAGGACAGTGAAAATCAATAAAAATAATCATTTAATCAATAAAAATGATAATTTTTTATCCCTACCCCTAATATACCACCTGATATAGTAGAGGTTGAATACTTTCACAGATCAAGAGAGAAAGTCAGGGGCTAGAGAGATGGCTCAGCGGTTTAGGAACTTACCTGCAAAGTCTAACAACCTGGGTTCAATTCCCTAGTGCCCACATAAGCCAGATGCACAGGGTGGCACATGCATCTGGAGTTTGTTTGCAGTGGTTGGAGGTCCTGGTGCGCACATTCTCTCCTCTTTCTCTCTCTATCTCTCTCTCTTTCTCTCTCCTTGCAAATAAATCAAATAAATAAATAAAATATTTTTTAAAAAGGGAAAGTCAGAACTAAAGAGATTGTGTAAGTATTGACAACATTTTAAAAGATATCTATTCACTTCAGTAGCAAAAAAAAAAAAAAACCAAATACAGTGCTGAAGTAGGAAGATTGCCGTGAGTTTTGGGCCAGCCTGGGCAACATAGTGAGTTCTAGGTCAATCTGGCTGCAGCATGAGACCCTGTCTCAAAAACAAGAGATGAAAGAGATATAATTAATATTAATAAATTAATAATATTTTAAGATTTTAGTTTTGTGACTATTTAGGTCTGAAGTTTCTGGATTGTAATATATGCACATGCATACCCATATACACACAATCATATATACTTTTCATATTTGGATGTGAAAGCATTTTAAACAGACAAAGCATTAATATTGGGATTTTTATCACTTCAGGTTTTGCCTCTATTTTTCACAAAAACTAAACGTGGAGGCATATGGAGATAAAGGTAGTTTCTTGTCCCCATAGGTCTTCACGGATGCTGTTTATGCAGACAATGCTGTTTGCTTTAAGTGCAATTTCCCATGCGTGCTCCAATCCAATGTGGCCATTATTTATTCAGTGTATTCACTGAGGGATGATTGCCTGTTAAAGAAACGTGCTCCCTTCTGCTTGATTTTGGCATATCCAAAAACCAGTAAACTTGGAAGTACTGTGGTCCCCAAATACTACGTTTTTGTGTCAAATGTTTCTAAATCTCCTCGGGCTTCCTGTTAATATCAAAGCAGTCTGATGACTGTCTATTTACTAACACACCAAACTATATACTTAAGGCTCCTCTTCTGAGAGTCCAAATTACAAAGGCATGTTTTTTCAAAGCTATGTGGAATGAATGCATTCCAAAGAAACCTTTCCTGGACTCCAAAAACCTTGATATCAGGGAGAGAATTTAAAAAGTGTGGAGACCACTCTGTAATAAAGGCTATGTTGTAACCTGATTGGAACCCAGTTTAAAAGGAAGAAGACTGGGGATGTAGCTCAGTTGGCAGAGTGTTTGTCCAGCATGCACAAAGCCCTGGGTTCCATCTCTACTACTACATAAACTGGGCATGATGGCACATGTCCATAATCCCAGCACTGCGGATTCAAGGGGGATAGAGGTAAGAAAATTAGGAGTTCAAGGTCTTCCTCAGCTATATGGAAGGTTGAAGGCCAGCCTGGGCTCTATGAGATCCTATCTCAAATAAATAACTAAATAACAAGAACTTGGGATACAGCTCAGTGGCAGAATACTGAGGTTCTTAGGTTCAGTACCCTATATCACTTTATAAAATAATGTTAATTTTTGAGTATGATAACACTATGTGGTAATATAAGAAAAGGCCCTTATTTTTAGGAGGTATTGCTAAGTACTTATGGGTAAAATGGCTCATGCCTACGTCTTCCTTTCAAATGGTTTGGAGCTGTTGTTGGTTTATTCCTGTTTTAAGAGAGAAAAAGTCTTTGTGGCAAAAGAAAAGTGCTAAGTCTGGAGCCGGAGATTTGGGTGTTCCTACTGATGCAAGATTTGGGGGTTCAGGAAAGCTCACCCAGATTTATGAACCCCAACTTTAATAAAGAATAAAGACAAACTCAAGAAGAACAAATTATGAATTCTTAAGGGAAAAATCACAAATCGTGGCATTTATTCAAGGGAATTGGGCTCTAGGCAGGAAAGCTAGAACATGCTCTCATATGGAAAACACTGCAGATTTAAGAAAAATTGAAGTTTTTAGGGGAAAACTTTTAGTAAAGCCACAAGCACCTGGAGGGGAGTTCATAAAGCTCACCTGTGAGAAACTGAGAGAGAGATTCAAGTAGAGCCATAAGCTCTACTTTTCTTTAGCTTTTTATTGACAGTTTTCATATAATACATTCATATTTCCTTCTTGGATTCCCCTTCCCTGTTCTCCTTCCACTGAACCACTCCTTCTTTACAAATATCTCTTCTATTGTGATGTCTCTTTTTCCATCCCCATCATCCATGGGAGAATGGTGACAGGCCCAGTATTGTGCAGGTGTGGTGCAGATAACAACACTTCAGATCCAGAAGACGGAATTCCAAAATGCTCCTTCCATCCTCTGGTTCTTGGGTTCTTTCTGCCCCTTCTTCTGTAACCTACAATACTGGACAATTCTTATAAAAATTCAGCTGCATAATTGTATAACTTTGATTTCTATTGTCAATTTTTACAGGGTTTGAAAGTCAAATTGAATTAACTGCTGTGTGTCATGGGGCCCTCTGCATCATGCCTGGTCTTGTTATCACTGCCCAGAGAAATAAGGCCTTTTGCACATGCACCTCATTCCTTAGCAAGCACTACTTAGGTGTGAAGGGAATTTTCTTTGCCAGTGGGCTGGCTGTTCTCCCAGCCCGCTCTGTCATGCTGGCCCATAGCTACCAAACCCTGGCAAGCTTTATCCCAGATTCACCACATTCCATGTTCACCATGATTTCACCTCTTAGCCTTGGTTTCCACCTGAAAGATCATGCCATGGAGCCAAAAAAAAAAAAAAAGTTAAAAAGCTGGGTGTGGTGGCACACACCTTTAATCCCAGCACTTGGGAGGCAGAGGTAGGAGGATTGCCGTGAGTTCAAGGCCACCCTGAGACTACATAGTAAAATCCAGGTCAGCCTGGGCTAGAGTGAGACCCTACCTCGAAAAACCAAAAAAAAAAAAAAAAAAAAAAAAAGATCATGCCACAGACTCACAAATCTTCCAACTCATGGGTGAAAGAAGAGAAAAAATTGTACAGTATAAGTATATTTCATGAAGCTGATGCCAAATCTATTTTTAAAATAACATTAGAGGTAATTACTGCATTTTGCTTGCCTACTGGTTGGTCTCCTTGCTTTCCTTGGACATATAACAATGTAATTTAGGCCAGACCACTTTTAGGAAGTACTGCAAATTGGGTGACAAATCACAATCAACAATAAATTAAATAGGGTTGTGAAGATGGCCCAGCAATTAAAGTCACTTATGTATAAAGCCTATTGGCCCAGATTCAATTCCCAGTAGCCAGGTAAAGCTAGATGTACAATGTGGTGCATGCCTCTGGAGTTCATTTGTAGCAGCTAGAGGCCCTGGTGTACCCATACTCACTCTCTCTCTCTCTCTCTCTCTCTCTCTCTCTCTCTCTCTCTCTCTCTCAATAAATACATAATAAATTAAATAAAGCACAAATGCACTAAAAATATTGTATAAAATTACCTTCAGGCTATGTGTTAAGAATGTATGAAACCTACTTGTATTATAAGTTGAGGCTTGGATCCCAACACCCAAGATATTTCATTATGTATACAGAAATATTCAAAAACTTAAATTTGAAATACTCCTGGTCCAAGAGTCAAAGATAAGGAAGACCCAACCTGGAGAGTCAGTATGATAGCAATGGGGCTGGCTTGTGCTTCAGGAGCCCTGAAGAAGATCCTGTCCATGCATACCAGTACATATGTCCTGGGAGGTAACTGCTTTTTCCATTTCCAGAAATGGGACAACACCATTGAGGAACATAGCATGGTAACATCAAGTATGAGCACATGGCAGAGTTGGAATTTTTCGTATGTTCATGACCATAAACCTATGCAAACATCTCATATGCTGGGTTGGATGCTAGGGCACTGAGAGCCCAGTCTTTTCCAAGGTTATTACATGTTGCTGACCATAATCTATTCAAATGAACAACAAATCCTTTTAAAGTAAACATTGAAATAAGTTCCTGCAATTGCTTAATCTGTGTTACCAGAAAAGCATGGGAGAAGGCTATAGACTGTTTGTAGTTCCCATATTATTAAAAGAAAGTCAACCATTGACATCACTTGAGATACATTAGAGGCCAGGAGTCCTCATTCTTTTGGGAAATGTAAATGCCTTCTAGTCATTTTTAAAAGTTGACCTGACTCAGTTGTCCAAATCTGACTTGACATGGCCCATGTCGAGGGCTCCTCTCTGTTTTAAGGGTTATGGCTACGGAAGTCAAGTCTGGACACCTAGGATGTAATCATCTTTCTAGAAGACACTGTGATCAGAA
Source organism: Zapus hudsonius (assembly GCA_004024765.1). NCBI lineage: Eukaryota > Metazoa > Chordata > Mammalia > Rodentia > Dipodidae > Zapus > Zapus hudsonius. The sequence goes on from PVHP010034081.1 coordinate 8,160, forward strand.
ATCCAGAAGTGGCTGAGAGTTCAACACTAAAGTAGACTTATAACACACCTGCCAAGGCTCAGGGAACATTGTAGAAGGGGGCAGAAAGATTGTAAGAGCCACAGGGTGGGAAGGAGTGTACTGAGGCATTGATCCCCCAACACACACACACACACACACACACACACACACACACACACATACACACAATGACAGACTGCTGCATTCATACCCCATAACTCCATGGTGAATACAAGTAGCCCCACTGAACATCTTCCACATTCCACACAGTGGAACAGGAGCAGGGAGGAGGGGGATGGGACCAGCATGTGATTTGTCCATGTCCCTGCAACAAAGTTTCTAGTTAATAAAAATAAAAAGATTCTGCTGTCTGTTTGTGGGACAGGGGCACAAGAAAGCAGGTTTCTTACAGATAATTAGAGAGAAAGGAAGCAAAGGTTCTTTGCCTGTCTGTGTGTGACAACTCCTGCAATGAAGGGCAGCAGAAAGAGAGGTTATGAAGCAGTTAGCTCTGCACTAGAAGATTACTGATGAAATTCTAAAGGACAGAAATAGAAACCCTGTGGGTGGTGTGAATCTATCCCTTCAGTCCTCAGGAGCCCCAGCCCTGCCTTGTGTTTCCTTTAGGAAGCGTCACAGAATCTTCTATTTGATTCCATATGACAAGTACTCTGCAAGCATGGTAGAAGGAGAAAAATGAATAATGGATAACATTGATCATAAGCCTTTGAGAAAATACTCAAGAAGTTGGATGTGGCTAATAGGAAGACGTGAAGGCTGAGATGTAACCTGTGGTTCAACAAGAATGTGAAAAGTTTTAATAATAAGAGTATATGTATACACTTTTATTTTGGAAGAGTCTACATATAGTATGCTCTTCTATCCTTTTCTAAGCTACATACTTACTATGGCAATCGAAGCTATTGAGTGCTAATTGACATAAGATACCTCTGCATTGGTTGCTATGCACAGCAATTTGGAATGAACTCTTCCCACTCCTTTAGGAATGATAGGGAAAATCATGCCTCAGTATACTATGACACATGTGTGCCAGTTGACTGATCTTGAGGAAGGAGAAAAGAAACAGGGCTGAAGATGTATATTGTTCCAGGCAGCAGAAAGGAAACTGAATAGAGAGAAACAGGGATGTTTTGATGTTGAGTCTCTGGGACCAGCAGGGAGCAAAGGAAATGATCAATGCCCAGAAGAAGCTGTCAAAAATACAATTTTAAAAATCAAGCCAATGTGGGACCATTTCTTTCATATTCAAGTCACGTAGTCACACAAGGAATCCTTTATAAATAGCCACTGACCTTCAAGAACAAGTGAAAACATTGAAATCACTAAACACAATAGGGCCAGCCTATAATACCAGCACTCCAGAGGCTAAGGCAGGAGGATTGTGAGTTCAAAGCCAATATCGACAACTTAGTAAGACTCTGCCTCAAAGTTAATAAATAAATAAGCAACCTAAATAAAATCCTGTCAGGATTTTCCCTGTGACATTGGGGTTTAGGGGAAAATTAATTAATACAACTAAGGGATTTATAATAGGACTCAACTGTGTTTGTGTTCTGTGTGACTTGGGTCCATGGAATGGCAAGTGTGGATTGCCAAGAATAAGTTCAACAGTGACCTAATATAGAAAGCTGTCAAATTCAATCCACACACACACAAAAAAAAAAAAATCCTCTTCCAACATGTCCCTTGCTTTCTCCCCTAATAACAAAGATAGTTCCCAGGAAGGTTCCTTTGAAGTCATTGCCAGTGCTATAGTGCCTCATAAAGTGCTCCTTGGGGAAAAGTCGAGTGCCCCATATGTGCATTCATTCATTCCATGGTCAGTGGAAAACTAGATTAGAAAACGTGAATTGTAAGCGTGAGTTAAAAATGCAATGCCATTCTGATGTTCCTGATCCTCTCTCCTCCCAGCCTTCTGGGAAAGCAAGGACAAAACTCATTTGCATCCTACTGCGTCTTTGACAAACACTCCAAAAAGCAAGACGGAGAAGTGAAGAGAGTTCTGGACCCATCCAGCACGCCAGCTTTCTTTCCATAATTTAAACAAATACTTGTTCCCTGTCTCCAGAAGCACATTCTTCCAGGAAGGATGACGTGCTGGTTGGTTTGGGTTGGAGATTTATTAACATAAAGGAAGGCAAGTATAGGAGAAGGACCATCACGCTCCCTGCAGCTTTGCAGATGACAGAGACAATAATATCCTGTGAACTTGGCAAAGCAGTTAGCTGAGAGGTTGAAAGGAGAAAAAAGCCAGCGGCCACCTGAGCCACCAGGGACAGCAGCTGGAGACCCTCGGGGAGGGAACAAAGCTTCTGCTGGTGATGTCAAGCTCATTTATATTCGGGCCAGAAGATTCCATGAACTACAGGGAGAGGAAGAGGAGGCATGAGGGCCTCCATCTTTAAAGACCACATCACCCTACAGTGTATTCAAGTGTCATGGGTGAAGCCCCCACGGCCTCCCAATCGTTTCCATCCAATGTTTCCTTCGGTGGAAGTCCAGGGGAAGTGAGAGGTCTGGAAACCCAAGGGGAAGGGATGATCTATGGGAGTGGAGCCAGTGATGGCCTCACAGAAGCTCCCTGCAGGCTGTGTTTTCTAATGTGATGGTTAAAGGTTGCTGGGATGGGGGTGGGGATGTCATAGTAGAAAGCAGTGGCCTTTCCCTAAATACTCAGCGTGGAGAGCCCGGATCATGTTAGCAGTCACCATCAGTTTCTTTGCCATGAATGAGCCATCCTCCACTCCCTGTTTGTGTGCAAAGTCCGTAAGTTCTTATCCAGACCAAACACCACAATCAGCAGACCGATACTAACAGTCATTATGAGCGATCACTCAAAGAGGGAGGGGAGATGGCTGCAATTTTTCACTGGCCACGGTGTTTGTGTGTGAGTACAAATCTCTGACAAATGATTCAGAAACAAGTGTGCATTTCCTATTCAGCTCCACAGTTCTAGTCAACATGTGTGGGTGGCACCACAGATCTCAGGGCCCATGGGAATGGGTGCTGCAAGAGCTGACACTCAGGAGGCCCAGGGAAATGGCTCAGTCAGTAAAGTTCTCAATGTGCGAGGATGAGGAGGACCTATCTCAGGAAACCCAGCACCTACAAAAACCCAGGTGCAGCCGAACACACCAGAAATCTCAGCACTTCGAAGGTGGAGACAGGAAGAGCCTCAGGACTTAAGAGTTTGCTAGTCTAGCAGAAGGGGCGAGAGCTCCAGATTCAGTGAGAGACCCTGTCTCAAAGAATAAGGTAGAGAGCGACTAATGAAGACACGTGATATCAGCCTGTAGCCTCATGCACATCATACACACATGCAAACACATGTGACCCACATACACACACGCATGCACATGTGACCCACATACACACACGCATGCACATGTGACCCACATACACACATGCAAACACATGTGACCCACATACACACATGCAAACACATGTGACCCACATACACACACATACACATGTGACCCACATGCACACACGCATGCACATGTGACCCACATACACACATGCAAAAAAACACTCAAAAGAGAATATAGGTAGAGAGCTCAAATACTTATGCTTCCTTGTCATTTTTCAATTGGAATAGTGAATGAAACTAAAACAATCCCCACAGGAAGAAAGAGATGAAATATACTTTTGACTCTCCCAATCCCCTATCCAAACAAGATCTTCTAAAATCCAAGGAAGAAAAGCATTTTCCTCTGTGTTCTGTTGTTTATGTATGACAATTTCATACAGGCATACAATGTATTTTGACCATATGCACCCCTTTACCTAGTCTTGTCCCCCTCCCACTCCTATAGAGCCCCATCTTCTTCCCAACTAGTCCCAAGTCTACTTGGAAGTCTTTTTTGTGATGCACTGAGTTGAATCAGGGCTGATCGCATGAGCATGTGAGAATAATTTCCTGGAGCAAGGACAACTTCCCAGTGGCTAAAAGGCCAGAGAAAATGTCTTCCCCTCCCTCAGCAACCACTAACTGCCTGTTCTTCATGAGCCCCTCCACGGTCCACGAGGGATGTAGACAGGCCCAATCCTGCGTAGCTCTTATGCAGGTCACCACAGCTGCTGTGAGCTCAGGAGTCCTGCCGCCATGTCACATCTGGAAGAGAGCTGACTTTATGTTCTTTCTGCCCCTCTTCTTCTGCAGGGCCCCCTTAGCCTGGAGGGGATGACATAGACATCCCATTTAGGACTCAGTAACACTCGTCGGTCACTTATTCTCAGCATTTTGACTAGTTTTGAGTCTCCACAATAACTTCACCAATTGCAAACAAGCCCCTCTGATGGCAGTATAACCATGACACTAGAAGGCACCTCAGTATGCACAGCCATTTAGCAAGACAACAGTATTAGCTGCCCCTGCCACCAGGACTATGGCCTCTCCCTCACCACCACCAATGGGTTTTGTTGATTTAACCAGATTTACATGCTTTGATCAGGTATGAATCTCCTCCTGTGGAGCAGGCCTCAAATCCAGTTGGGAGATAACCGGTTATCTCCATAACAGTTACACCACTATTGTTTCAGTGGGCACATCTTAACTGGCTGATCGGTTGTGTTGCATGCAGGGTCCATGGCTGGGTAAAACAGTTAATGACTTTTCTCCCTCAGCACCCTGTATAGCACCTTCTGTGAAAGCTGACCAGAAGAAGAGAAGCTTCCAGCTCAGTTCTAGCTTGATTTCTCAGTGTCCTACAACTGAAGAGTAAGGTCTCATCAGCAATAGGATCTTTGTTGTTGTTGTTGTTGTTCTTGTTGGCAATCAGCTCTTACCATCCAGTTCTGGTGAGCAACCATCCTCCTTGTTCTTGAAGAGGCTGACATTGTTATTACCTGGCCTCTCGGGTGGAGTGGTGGATCCATGATCCTAGTCCTCTGCCCTTTGGAATGACATTAAACAATACTTCTGACCCACATCACATCTAATTGCCTAAATCTGAAAAATACTTCCTTTAAACAACAAATGAGGAGGGCTTCCCTTGTGATTCCTTTAACTGTGATGCGGGAAAGACAGCAGTCCCAGGAGCCACACTGGAAGGTGATCTAACTAAAGCTAAAAGTACAAGTAGTAGCCATTGTATTGATGTACAAAAGGCTCCCTCTCATGCAATACCAAAAAGGTAACATTGTGGAAAGTATTTTTTATAGACGAATTTCTATAGCTGCCCAATGTCAACTGGTTAACAGGTTAACGGTACATATCCCTACTACAAAACAGACAACATTCATTTCTGAAACAGAGTTCTGTCTCCTCATTGGTTTCACCATCTCTAAGATGGGGATATAGAGTTCTCACCTTATAGATTTGTGGGAAGGAATATTTGAGATGCCACATCTCAGAAAGTGTGCTTGGCAGCTGGCATATTCCAGGAAGGTAACAAATTATAGTGGCTATCACTGCCATTACAAGTATTATTTTCATTGTTTGTGAAACTATTAGGGATATTATCAAATCAAAGTGATGCCTGGCTTGAAATGGTTTGCTTAGAACCATTGTGAATATCAGGCATTACGTCAGGGACATTTATATACACTGTCTTTAATCCTTATACAACACCATAAATGTATTAAGATCCTATTTTCAAAAACAAGGAAACTGAAACTCAAATGCATTAAATACCTTGTCTAAGGTTATAGAGCTACACAAAATAATACTTTTTTGAAAAAAGGAGTTTTCTGAGCTCAAGAGATGGCTCAGAGGTTAAAGGCACTTGCTTACAAAGCCTAATGGCCTGAGTTGAACTCCTCAGTACCCACAGTACTCACATAAAGCAAAATGCTCAAAATATATTTCGAGTTTGTCCGGATATGCCCATACTTTCTCTTCTCTCTCTCTCTCCCTCCCTCCCTCCTTCTTCCTCTCTCTCTTTCTCTTTCTCTCTCTCTCTCTCTCTCTCTCTCTCTCTCTCTCTCTCTCTCTCTCTCCTTCTTTCCCTCCCCTTGGAAATATATATTTTTTAAAAATACTTTTAAGTTAAGCAAAGCCTGAGTTTTGATGCCATACATGTCCGATTTGGGTCTACAAACATGGGTATTTGTGTAGATGTGTGTGTCCACACACTCTGAAAGCAACATGAGGTTAAGTACAGTGTCCCTGGTTTTCTGCTTTGCGGTCTTCTGTGTGACTGTACTCCCAGCTTGCCTCCTGACTCCGGTGACATCTCTGGATACATTAAGCCAAGCACTTCCATCCTGCTCCACAGAGCTGCGTGCTGTGTGTGCATCCACTGAAACTACTCAGTGCTTTTATAGGAATTCTCGCAGCACAAGCTCAATCATGGATAAAGAGTTCAAAAGCAGCTTTGTTTTGTGAAAAAGCTCATCAGAAAACACAACTGGCTCCACTGAATGTTTGGGGAGGAAAAGTGGTTTTAACTGGACAAACCTGATCTAAGTATAGATCAATGTTTAAATCTCTTCAGCAAGAGGAACACAAACAGAAGGACCTGGAACATTTCTGAAAATTCATGACTATTATAAAGTCATATAGTCATCACAGACATCAAAAGAAATGGGTGGGGTTGCTTAGAGCCCAGGGCTTGAATCCAAACAGACCTGAATTCTAATCCCAGTTCTGTTGCCCGTGATCCATGGAATTGTTATTATTAAATGACTTATGATCTTCTCATAAACCCAAGGGAGCTCCCTAGTGCATGGATTCTCTATTTCAAAGACTTGACGTAGAAAGCTCACGCTTCTCCTCCCCCATCCCACCTCTTTCCTGGCCAGCTGAGGGAGCTGGGACAGGCTCCAGGGAAGGGCACAGTCCGGGTCTGTTTCCCATCACCTGCTTAAGTACTCTCTCTCTCTAATCCTCCCCTGTCTCCTTACACCCTCACTCCTCACCAAGCATCCCTAATTCCTACCTCTACAAAATATTTTTCTTTTAGTCTCAGGCAATTTCTCTCCTCTCCTATTTCATGTGTAGATGAGAGACACAATCCATAATGGCAATAATATTAAAGATTAAAGTCTTGGGTGTTTAGAAATATTGGGCTCAGTAGTAAGTGGTAGCATTAGCAGGCTTCTTATTGTCCAGAGGTTTCTTCATAATCTCTAAAACACCATGTAGTAGGTAAATCCTGGGCTTTGTAACCAGGCAAACCTGTGTTATACTCCCAGCTCCTACCCTCACTATTAATATGAGCTTAGAAAAACAATCATGAGTGCTGTGGAAATGGCTCAGCAGTTAAAAGAACTTGCTTGCAAGCCTGCCAGCCAGAGTTCAACTCCCCAGCACCTGTGTAAAGCCAGACGCAACATGGCATATGTATCTATGATCCCAATATGCCTATGGTAAGGGGCCATGGAACCAGAAGAATCCAGAACCTCAAAAGCCAACCAGACTGGTGGACATGGCATGAAGAAAGATGTCTCAGAGGTTAAAGGTACTTGTTTGCAAAGCCTACTAGCCAGATACCGACATAAAGCCAGATTCACAAAGTGGTACAAGCATTTGGAGTTTGTTTACAGTCTTTCCCTTTTCTCTCTTTCTCAATGTCATTCTCTCCCCTTGCAAATAAAAAACAATATTTTCTTTTTTTTCTATTTTTAGAGACAGAGAGAGAAGAGAGAGGAGAGAGAGAAGACAGAGAGAGGAGAGAGAGAGACAGAGAGAAAAAACAATATTTTTAAATAATAATAGGGACCATATCTCAAGCAGGATAGAGAGAACAGACACCCCAAGATTGTACCTCCACACCACACTCCACTACACACACGCGCACACGCGTGCGCGCGCGCGCACACGCGCGCGCACACACACACACACATCATATACATACCAACACACAATAATAGCAATAATAACATGGCAAAGCTTGAAGTTCCTTTCTCCTTTATTGCTAAAGTGAAAACTTAGATGAAATAAGTTACATGAAACACTTCATGTCCACAAGGTGAGACGTATCAGTGAGTGTTCATTGGCTATTGTAAGAGCAGCTCCCTCCTCCCTCCACTGGTAAATCTTTAACAACTTTTTTTTTCTATTGTAGCAAAAGAGTCTTCTACTTCCCTGCTTGTGCATTTCTAAAAGGTCAGCTTTAACCAGGCATGGTGGCTCAGGTTCGTAATCCCAGCACTCAGGTACCTGAGGCAAGAGGACCAAGAGTTCAAGGCCAGCCAGGGGGTGAAATAAAGTCAGCTTTAATATGAGCTACTATGAGCTGTCCTTGAAAGCTCGACACTGAGAAGTGGTATGTTTCCAAAATCAGCAGAGAAACCAGATCACACCCTGTTGATACGAGCAGGCTCCAGTCAGCCCTTATTTACTCATGGTAACTGTTCGTTGGCTTCCGACCCAACACCATTTTACTGCTTTGGAGACAAAACTGGAAAGAAATACAGAACCAGTCTGGGATCAGAATGGCTTCTGGAGACATATGAATCTGGGCATTTGTCTTGGGTGAGGAGTGAAGGAAAATGTAGCCAGATGGGAGATGAAGTCTCAGCATTGATTCCCCCACCTCCATGGGGCTGGCTCGAAGGCCACCTGCAGGTCTTTCCTGCCTGACATCGTAAAGTCACAGGTGCAGAGAAGTCTGGCAGCTCTCGGGCCTCCAAATGTATCTGAGCTTTCAAAGCATGAAATTGGAAATTAAAGCTTTCACCCTTGTTTTCTGTTATTACCCCCTTCTTCCTTAGCCCTGGAATCTAGTGTGTTCTAAAGCGTAGGTCTAAAAGAGAGAGAAAGAAATATTTAAGAAACTATCATCTTAAGAAAATGGTGAAATTATCTGGAAAGAAACTTTTTTAATTAGAAAATGCAAACTAACCTTGTTCTCACTGAAGAAAGCGAGTTGCTCATTGTTTGGTGTGTGTCTACGTGTGCAAGTTCAGGCATCCATGTGGAGGTCAACCTCGGCGGCTGCTCCTTGTCTCCCACCCCAATTTTTTATTTGCACATGTGGAGGGTCTAACTAGAGTCTCCTGCCACTGCAAACACAACATTGTATACTTGCATCACTTTTGGGGTCTGGCTTTATGTGGTTGACTAGGGAATTAAACCCTGGGATGTCAGGCTTTGCAAGCAAGTGTCTTTAACCACTGAGTCATCTCTCCAGACCCCTTCCAACTCATTCAGAGGCAGGGTCTCAGGTTGACACCAATCTGTTCACTGGTCTAACTGCCTGGAGAGCGTATAGCAGGTTCTCCTGTCTCCACAGTTGCCTACTATGGGGTCTGGCTTTTCCGTGGGTGCTGGGATCAGAACTAAGGAACTCACACTTGTCCAGCACATACTTTATTCACTGAGCCATCTCCCCAGCCTGTTTCTTCTCCTTATTTGAATGTTTTTGGCCAAAATCATGATAGAAGCCCCAGCATGACTCTGGTAGAACTTCCTTATTTTGTCTTCTTATCTGGTTCTTATGTTCTTAGTTTCCATACAAATGTATCCTTATAGCACCCAATAAATTATAATATGGGTCTTTGACTAAGCCGATAAGTCTGAACTAGCGTGTTCAAATGCACACATGTTTTCCTTCATGATCCAGTGATTATTCAAATTCATATATAGGCAAATTTTGATAACACATTAAGGTTAATGTGATCAAATAAGGTGGAACATTTAGGAACTCAATGACTCACATCTTTAGATCTGAGTCAGCCTTCCCTCGATGCTAGTGTTGTGGAAAAGAAATGTGTTGTCTCCCCAGCCATGCAATAGCAGACTTATTCCTACCTCACTTCTCCATTGTAGCTTCCTTTGTCATTCTAAGGGAAGCAGAAGGCAGAAGGAACTCCATATCTGCTATTCTGAAATTGCAAAGACAGAAAGATGATTGGAGTTTGGCCCTTGATATAATGGGTTTTCCTTCTGTGGTCATAGAAATTCGGTATGATTTGTAACATGACACTCCTTCACCATTCATTTATTTTAGGAGAATTCTTTGGCATGCTGGAGCTAGAGTGGACACAATCCCTGCACTTGACAGGTTCAGGACTGTCCCTACCATCGGTGGTGCTTGATTCACTGCTCCTCTTCCAGCCCTGCCTTCTCAAGCTTAACTCCATCCTCTGCTTTCTGTTTGGGGTTCCAGGATGGCTGCCAGCAGCTCCAGGGCTGCTTCCCTTCTCGCTTCCAGTCAGGTATAGTCTCCAACAGCTCAATGTAGGGACCTGGACTTGAGTTAGTCTCTATTACTCGAACTTGTATTATGGGCCAATGCTTGATGGGTCAGTGTGATCAGAGACATGGGTAGATGAAAGGGTCAGCTTCCAGGAGCTCACCCTTGCAGCCTGTCAGAGTCTACTCCGTGTGGCTAGGGGTACTGTTAGGAAGAAGAGATTATGGAATCGGGGCTAGAAGGAGCATGATCTGGCCACAAAAAACCCCTGTCCTCAGACAGTCAATGTCTCCAAAGAATGGACAGGATGGTGGGAACTCACCAGTGCGGTGCATACATAAATTATTGCTTCTAAAAGAGGGCATGCAAGGGTGTAGCCCTGGGAATCTTCCCATGGAAACAGGATGTTGGCCACACGTGCCATTAAGAACTACCACCAAGCAGATGCCATATGCTCGAAGCTGCTGGCCTCTGGAAATGATTTAGAGGTGAAACCTTGATTCCAATTAGCCTACACTTTGATTCATGCCCTTCCTAAGAATTCATCTCTATTTATAAAGTTCAGAGTTTCGGATAAGTTTGACAAGCGCTGCTGAAAGTTAAAGTGTTTGCAAGGATGTTGGTTTTACTCAATTAATCATGTTTTAATTTTCCCCATGCCAAACTGGCTTGAGAAAATTGCAAATACTCCTTTCCATTCAAGCTTCGTGTTCATAGGAATATTCTTCCCCGACCTGGCTTTCCACCTGGAATGCTGGATTTATGCCTCACCGTGCTAACACTGTCAGTGGTTCTCAACCTTGGCCAGATAATGGAATCACTTAAGGAGCTTTAGAAATTGGTAATGCCTATGTCTAACTGACTCTGCTGTAATAGGTCCAGGGTGCAGCCAAGGTTAGGAACTGCTGTTCTAAGTGAAATCTTGTGAGACATGAAGAAGGTCTCCTAGGAAACATAGTTTGCTTGCATAGGCAACTCATTTAGAGAGTTGAAGTTGACCTAAGATAACATCAACCTAAGAA
>PVHP010034082.1:0-19269 GCA_004024765.1 Zapus hudsonius
AGCTGTTCAGTCCATGTAGCTGGAGGCCTCAGCAGTCCCAATCCAGCACTGAAAGCCTGTTGGGAGCGCCGCTCTTCAGTCCAATATATGAGGTTGAGGAAACTGAGAAGGGTAGGAGAGAAGGATGCCAGTGCAAGTCACAAACTAACACCAGCAGCCAGGGTAGGAAGGAAGAAGTGCTTCCCTTCCCCTCAAGCTTCCTTATATTTAGTCCCATTCTGGAAGGCCCACCCACTTGGGGAAGGGCTCAATCTGGATCTCCTCCCTTCTCCAAAATCCCAAAAGGATTTTGTCAATCCTTTCTGCAGGCAAGATCAGAGACCTGCCAGAGATTACTATGAATTATTACATTGGTCAAGTAGACAAATAAACAATCATCATAACACATATTATCTAAGTTACATTTATAGAATTCAGCTAGATTGTAAATGCCGCATTACACATAGCTACAATTTTACAACTGAGTTTAAAGACTAAATTGAGGACTAGGGAGGTTTCAAAACCTGCTGGCCCAAGTTTGATTCCTCAATACCCATATACAGTTGGATGCATAAAGTACTGCATCCATCTCTAGTTTGTTTGCAGTGGCAAGACTCCACCCTGGCATTCCCTTGGAATATGATATCTCTCTTTCTCTTTTTCTCTCTCTCTTTCTCTCTCTCTCTCTCTCTCAAAAATGTAAGTAAACATTTATAAAAAGTCTTATGATACATTGTTTTTGTAAGTAGTGTTATTCTGTTAAAAATAAAAGAAATAGTACTTCAATTAGATGTATAAAAAAGAAAATTTGTGGCATTTTCAACACACAACAGAACACAGAATATATTTTATATGTTCTGATAAATACTGTATATTCATATAATATGTGCGGGTTTTTATGTAAATGTTTACATATATTTACAAAAATATAGATTTGTAGGATATAAATCATGGAAATGAACAAGACACACAACAGGTTGCTTCAGCACAGACAAGGCAATCATGTCTCAAATCTTTGAGGTGAGCAGAGGGTAAGACAGAGGGGCATCCAGAGGTGGAAAGAGCCTTTTGTGTAGTTTTAAGTACAATGGACATTCACAGAATGTTATGAAGCATATCCTAATGTACTCCACAACAGAAATGGCTATTAGTCAATCACTCCACTCTAAGAACCTGTTTGCTCAGCCTTGATGAAAGGAAGAAATGAGAAAAATAAGTAGATTAAGGACTTCAAGAAAGCATTTTGGAGACACTATTGGTGACTGGAGATTAGTGGAAGGAGAGTAAAACCTTGACCTTTGTAAAAAAGAAAAAAAAACCTTTTGAAAGAATATCTACAACAAAGTTTCATAAGGAGACTAAATCTGTATTATATAATCATAGAATTCTCCCCTTCCCCCACTATGTACCATAGTATCAAAATAATTCTAGCCTACATGTGTTCAAGAGCTACAAGATGCAGACTGTGAATTACTTAAGCAAAGGCCAGGCTCACTTTGAATCTTAAGCTGGAACAGGAGAGGAATGTAAACTGCTTCAGACTTACGATTACAGCAAAGATTAAGTACAGCCTAACTTGGTAGCATAAATCTTCATACTGAAGATGTATATGTTTCTGTTTCTTCATGAAATATATCTACTTTAACACCAAAAAATGTCATGGTAGAAGACACAGAAACAAATCTCTGTCTAGAGACAAAAGTAATTATTATAGCCAGAATCAGATATGACACAGTTATTGGAATCAGCAGACAGAGAATTTCAAATAATTGTGATTGAAAATAGAATAGAGGGCTTTAAGGGAGAGGCAGAAAGGATGAACGAATAGAGAAGCTAGATATTCTAAGAATCATAAAAACTTTTAAAAAAAGAATAAAACAAGTACTAGAATTCTAAAATATTAATGGTTATTAAGAATACCAATATTAAGTACCTCACTGTGTTTGCCAGGAAAAAAAAAACACAATCAAATTCAAAATAGAAACTCTACCAACTGGAATGCAAAGACAAGAAAATGAGGGAACAGAAACAAGAAAAGAACATCTAAGAACTGTAAGAAAATATAAAACTTTATATAACATGCAAAATTTGAATCCCAAAAAGAAGAAACTTTAAAATTAGGGACATGTTAAAAACAGTATACTTGGAAGACCACAGGTTATTAAAATTGGACCAAAATTGTATCTGCTTGACCTGTATGATTTCAAAGACAATGAAAATTCTTAGAAGAACTTGGATGATGTTAAGCTTTACTATAGAGAAATAAGGACAGAAATCACAGTCAGCATCTCATTAGAATCTGTGTAAAGGAGAAGACAGTGAAGGGAAAATGTTTAAGTTCTTGAAAGGAAACATAGCGGTTTTCACAACACTTTGTCACACACCATCCTGGGCTGCATAGCTAGATTCTGTCTTAAAAACCAAAATGGGCAATTTATCCTTCAGTGAAAATATCTTTCAAAATGAAAATTTAATATTTGATTAACATCATATATATATATATATATATATATATATATATATATATATATATATATATATCGTCTAGACATGGATGATTTAAAAGCTAATAAAGCTTACTTAGCAGGTAAGCTACTTATGTTGTAATGTTGCTTGGTTAACTAAAGTGTGCCCATCAAATCACCCTATAAATATTTATGTTAATGTCCATAAATTAGTGCTGCTCTCACTTTTAATCAGAAAGGCTTCTTTTTGAAGATGGTGGGAAGATTCAAAACTCCTCAAAGAGCTGTGAATAAGCCCTGTCCAGTGCTCAGCGGGGCTTCTGTACATGCCCTCCAAGGAGCAGGGAACAATGTAAAAGATGGGCTGAAAGAACTAGAACATGGAAAGGAGTGTTCTGGAACTCTCTCACCCAACTGTGAAATGGCCTTTTGACCAATGACCCTGAAGTGGTTGTTGTTACTCTCATAGGACCTGCACAGTACTGGGTCCTGTCATTCATTTTGTCATGAATTGTGATGAAGGGAGAAAAATGATGTGAAAGTAGAAGAGACTATTTGTAAAGAAGACCGCTCAGTGGGAGGAAGATGGGAGAAAGGGTTAAAGACACTAAGGGAATTAAGGACAAAACAGTTTATGTACAGATATGAAAATTGGCAATAAAAAGTTTTTTAAAAAATATGAGCTTAAATCCCAAAGTAAATAAATTATGTGACATAGAACCTAAATCATCCTCCATTAAAGGACACTGGTACAAATTCCTGTCTAATCTCAACAACAACAAAGTATTTTATGACTTCTTATCTATGTCAGGCAAATACAAAGTAGGCAATTCATAATTATTACTTATTTTTAAGCTTAGAAAGATCATTAAAGTTATTACATGCCATTCATTCATGTTTTTCCATACTATAGAAATTTATTGAATTTCACAATCAAAAGGATAAGAAGAAATTCCATCACACCAGACCCCTGACAATTCCCACTTGAACAGGTTTTAATGAGGCTGTCAGAATACTCAGAGGATTCCAGGTTTCAAGGTTATTCTGGCTTGTGAATAGCACTCCATTGTCTCTTCCTACTGTACACAATAAAGCCACAGAGCCCTAGAAAATTCTATAGAAATACCTTCTATTTTAAAAATGCTGTCAGTGTTCTTTTAAGGGTTGATATACAACAGACAATCTTGTAATTTAGCAAATGAAAACAATGTTATTTTTCCATTAAAGAAACATGTTTGTATTAATTTAAGTATTAGAAATGTTGCATTGATGAGTATAAGTTAAAGGAGTAATTGTCTCTTTAAAAAATAATTTTATTTTTTTCAGAACTCTTACTGAAATTAACCTTTATTGTAGTCATATGTTTCTTACTGCTCCTTGGTGATTCTACTGGAAAACATGTCTTTATAAGATAAATCTATAGAATAAGGTTATTTTCAATATACTTTAAAATGTTATAAAATTATTTAGATTGCTATCCAATTAAAATGCTAAAAATCATAATGGATAATTTCTGAGATTGCAAACATTATGCAAACATAAATGGCTAATGCCTAGTAATCATTATATGGAGGTAAACAAATATTGTAGGAAATGATAGCAATTCTAAGAACATTCCAAAGGTTAATTTGTATAGTAGCAAGGCAATTATACCATGGTTTGATCCATGTGCTCCCCACAAACAAATGAATATGTTCTCAGTGATCGATACTCAGTTGATGGAAGTTTGGGTTTTACAACCTCAATGGAGCTGTGTTGTTGGGGGTGGGCTTATGAGGATTATACACCAGCTTCCCCTTGCCAGTGTTTGGCATACCTTCCTGCCGCTGTTTGCAGTGCTGTGGCAGAGGTGATGTCCAGCCCTCTGCTCATGCCATCGTTTTACCTGCCAGGATGGAGTCTCCCCTCGAGTCCGTAAGCCAAATAAACCCATTCCTCCACAAGCCACTTTTGTTTGGGTTCTTTCTGTGCAGCAACTAGAAAGCTGACTACAACACCATGAATAAATATATAGAAATGCAAACTTTGAAATTGATTCAATTATGTCAATTTTTCAGAACAAGAGCAAAGAATCAATTTGTTCTCACCTTCACTCTCCCTTAAAATTCTCGGTTGAAATTGAAAGAACTCCCTGCAATATGCCAAACTAGAATAAAAAATTAACATTTTCTGCAATGTACTTTTACTACTTACCTTGACATATACACAGTCTATGTGCATACAGAGACTACTCACATGTGTCTTCCTGTCTTTAAGAAACATTCCCACTTGCTGGCCCACCCTGGGTAAAAGCCACAGCTGGGTTATCCAACAATGTGCTGAAGAAAAATTGTTTGCATTTATGTGTTCAAATCCCAGTGTCTTTCCTTTAACAAAGTGTTCAAAATATTTGTGAAAGATTAAAAGAAAGAAAAATATGCTCTTCTTAGAACCACACTCTTAACCTTATCCTTTAATTTCTCTGGCCTCCTTTGCACAGGTTGCCCATTGTTACCTGGGCTCCATGAAACTAACAAGGCCTTTACACTTCCATAGTTTGTATTTCATCAAATTCCACTTGAAATTATTTACACATTGCCCCCTTTTTCCTTTTATTTTCTCCTTATCTTTTTCCTCATCACTTTCATCCTCACCAATTACCCTCCATAGCCAGCAAATAACATATGTGTCTGTTTTATATAAAAAGTATTTCTTAGCTATATCAAGAACCACACTAACCAGTAATTTTATATGAGCAAGAATGAAAATTTCTCTTTTACATTAAAGCCGTATGCACACATTTTTGGTCAAGTGTGCTTGCTATTAATTTTGCTAACATGCTGACTATGAAAAAACAACTATCACTTTTTAAAATGTAAGTGAAAATTTAATTACTTAAACAATCTTTCCCTTAGGAATCCTTCCATGAAAACATAGAAGCAAATAAAACCAAGCACAACCTAACAATCTGCCTTTAAAAGAAAGTCTATATTCATTATATGTGTCATAGTATTACAACTATCCATACATTTATTTTGGTGCTTTTAAAAATGTTTTCTAGCTGGGGGTGTTGGGGCAAACCTTTAATCCCAGCACTTAGGTGGCTAAAGTAGGGGGATTATGGTGAGTTTGAGGCCACCCTGGGATTACATAGTGAATTCCAGTTCAGCCTGGGCTAGAGTGAGACCTTACCTCAAACCTCTCCCCTCAAAAAAAGTTTTCTAAAATTAAAGGATTGATTTATGTAAACAAACAACATCTACATGAATAATTAAATCTATGTCAAGCCGTATTTCAATTTATAACATAGAAAGAATTGGAAATGAAAGAAAAAACATTGTTTGCCAACTATAAAACTTGTTTAAATAAAAACACTGTTGTGGTGGTGGTGATTTGAATGTAAAATGTCCTCCATTGGCTGAGGTGTTTGATACTGGGCTTCAAGGGCTGTGGAGCTTTATGGGTAGTTTAGGGAACCTGCCTGGAAGAAGTGGGTCCCTGGGAGTGGGTTTTGAGAATCTACATCCTGGTCTAATTGTTCTTCTTACTTTGTCATCCCTACTGATGTAATGTTGGCTTCCTACTCTTGCTATGCTTTTCCTAATAAGTTGGCCTCGGCCTTCTTTAATTGGAAGCTGAGATCAAGTCTCTCTTTCCTTAAGCTGCATCATGGAATATCTGCGTTCTCATTGATGATATTAAAAATTGATACTAAGGGTGGCTATTGGTTAATAAGCCTTCATTAACCATGTGGTTCCTAGACTTTTGGAACTGGTTTGTGGGATGACTGTGTATGATTTCAGGACTTTGAATGAGAGTAGACATGTCTGTTTTGAGGGAATCCAATTTCTCTGATTAGACTTCAGGCCCAATCCATGGGAAAGAATTCCTGTGTGGAACTGAAAACCCAATCAAAAGCCTATGGTTACAGAGGTCATAACCCCCAGGGCATGGAGAGACTACTACTATTGTCTAGCTAATAGATATATTGTGCCCACCAAACTACCCTCTAAATACTTATGTTTATGCTGATATAATAATGCTACTCTCACTTTTGGTTAGAGAAGCTTGTCTTTTCAGAAGACCATGACCAGTAAGGGATTCAAAACTCAAAAATTGCTGAAAATAAATATTAGTGAAATATTCAGCACTAAGATTTTTCTATCACACCCCCAAGGCAAAGGAACCATTGTGGAAGGATGATGGAAATAATGTAAGAGTCAAAGAAGAGGAGAAGTGCTTTGCAATATTTTCTTTGAGATACAAATGGCCATGGTATTCAGGATCTCACAGTGAGTGATACTG
The DNA here is from genome assembly GCA_004024765.1 of Zapus hudsonius. Taxonomy (NCBI): domain Eukaryota; kingdom Metazoa; phylum Chordata; class Mammalia; order Rodentia; family Dipodidae; genus Zapus; species Zapus hudsonius. The sequence continues at coordinate 6,729 of PVHP010034082.1, forward strand.
CTTACACACTATGTCCATCATAGAAGAGAAAAATGAAGTCAAAACACAAGTGTGACTAGTTGGAAAGAGGGGATTGAATGGAAATGGGATTCAGGAGTCGAGAAAGGGAGTGTAGTGGGATCTGGAATCTTGTCTAAATGCGAGGTTATCAACAAAAAGTTGAAAAATAAAGGCAGCTAAATATAAACAAATACCAGAATATAAAATGAGAAAACCTATATAATAACTTTTGTCAATACATTACAAAGTTTTTTTTAATTTTAGTATGTCATGCAAAAACTGTGGAAAGCATAATAACTTAAAATCTCCCCAAATAATGCTTTTGTGAACCACTTTGGGAAAGTAATAAAACTGAACAGATTCCTCTCACAACAAAACAGAATTAGAGGGTTAAAATTGAAGCAAGTTCAAAATTTCATTTTTTTTTTACTCAATGCTCTCTGTTTCATTAAGAATTATGTACCACCTAAGGAATAATTTATTTTTCATTCCAAATGCCAACACTTTTCTCTGCACCTTTGCTCAAATGATGAATTAAAACCCTTTATAGAAATAATTTATGCATATCAAAAGGTACATAATGCATAAAATATACAATAAAATTCACATGTAAATTATATTTGTGGAATTTTATATGTTAGCATTCCTTCACAATAAATATATGTTTGTTTACCTTGCAATTTTTAAGGTATTCTTAGGTTAATTTTTCATACATATTACTAAATTACATTTCTCAAAACTATAATTATAGAAAAATGTTATGATTGAAGTTTATCCATAGATAATAAACAAATTTAAGAAAGGATGTTAACTTTAAACTAACGTTATTAGGTTTAAAGTGCTTCCACACAAATGCTTGATATAAAGCAATTTACAGATACTACTGCAAAATATACGAATAATTATAAATGGGAGAGTAATTGGTAACACAGTAAATAATTTCACTACTATGTTCACTCTCATCTGGCTACTGGACATATGAACCTACCCAACTAAAACATAACCAATTAAAAAGAATATGAGCTTCAGATAAAATTCTTGGAAATTATTTTGTGGGATTGTATGTTTCTTTGTATTATGAAATCTATTTTAAAGGAGAGATTGTTAAAACATAAACTTATTAAGATGTAATTGTTTTCCTGGTTGGTAGAAAGTCATTTTTATTTTAAGCTCTGGGAGATAATATGATAGCGAATGAAAATCTCTTAGACTGTCTTTCCTTGATCAGTGTAAATAGATAACTAGAAAAAGGTACTATTTGATTCATATAAGGTTATATGCTTTGTTAAAATTTACAGCAAAATTAAAAGTTAATTTAAGCAAAATTATCAAGCAATTGTAATTGAATTTGTAAACTGAAATTGTTTTATTTTTATTTATCCCTAATGTAGAGTAAGTCCTGCAGAATATCTTATAAAAACTCTAAATAGAAAGATGCCTACTGTTATATTAACACTTATTTGATCAGCACATATATTTTATGCTAAATAATAAATAATGGTTATTTAATGGCAAAATATTATTTGCATTTTGAAAACTTTAATGCTAATAAGCAACCTAATATATTTTATACCTGTTTGAAAGAAAATGAAAAATTAGGGTGTTTATGAAATATTTTATTCTGGCTTTTGCTCTCTTTTAAATTATGTTTGAATTGAGTGATGTCATATCACAATCTGATAATCATACATATTACAGTAAATTAGTATTTCTAAATTATCTGGATAAGATAGGGAAATATATCACATTTCAACTTTATTTCTTCTTGCTCCAGGTAATTAATTTCTGTCTTCTAAAATATCTTTGCAAATTTATGGCTTTTTACAGGTTTGAGAGTTTTTTAAAGTCCTATGTTTGCATTTGGCCTTCCTCCCACTGAGGTTTCTGTGGTTTTCTCCACTCAGTTGAAAATGCACTTGAACATTTATAACTGAATTTCTTCAGCTTGAACTCCTGGGGTTCTGTTTTAAATATTTTGGGACACCAAAGAAAAATTAAACTTTCAAGTTGATATCTATATTCTTCTTGTGAACTAATTTGATAAGAATTTTGAGGTCTATGAGGGATAAAATATGAATTCACTCCAGTCTGTCTTATAGCACTCAAAATCACAATAGCTGAGAGCATAGTTGAAGTATCCAACTGCACAGATCCAGCTTTACTCTCCATCCGTGTTGTCCATATAATTTTGTGGAATTCTTGATGAACATTCAGAGGTTTAATTTAATTCTAGATAGAGAAGCCTGTCCTATTTATAAATTTCATAAGATCTGAAAGTCATATTACTTCACTGTTTCAATTATGGTTTTATAGAGTATTAGTACTGATAAAATAAATACCTATTACTGTGAGGATTTATTAGATTGATTTACATGATAGGGGGCAAAAATTATCCTTATAATTAGGCAGAATTTTGGATTATTAAAACCTCTGTACTTCCACTCTATATACCCAAGAGAATAATCATTTTTTTCCACACTGGGAAGGTATGAGTTTGACTTTCATAAGCACACACAATCTTCAGGTACTATGAAAAATATTCAATAAAATGTTTGCTTTATCTCAGATATTATGACCTTTGACTTAGCACCACATCTAACACTACATTATCATTTTCTTGGTCAACATAAAGATTTTACAGCTTTCTGTCCATCTTTGTGTGTATGTATATACATGTATATACAAATATACATAAACATTTATAGTCATAATGCCTGACAAGCTGGAGCTATGAAGTAGGCCATTAGCATGCTGGAAATTCAGGTAAAAGTTTCATTTGCATCCTAACTGTGATTCTGAAACCATGCATCTGGAAACTGATGCCTTTGCTCTTATTGCTGTCCATTGATTGGATGAGAAACACCTACATTATGTACTCAAGGACTGCTGATTTATATGTTAATCACATCGAAAATAAAATAACATCTCAGTGACCTCTAGACCAAACACAATTACCTGGAGTTGTAGTCAGCTTTCTAGTTGCTGCACAGAAAAGAACACAACCAAAAGCAACTTGTGGAGGAATAGGTTTATTTTGGTTTAAGGGCTTGAGGTAAATTCCATGATGGCAGGGAAAATGACAACATAAACAGAGGTGTGGACATCACCTTCTGGCCAAAATCAGGTGCCCAACACTGGCAAGTGGAAACTGGCTATGTCCCCCATAAGCCTGCCCCCATCAACACAGTTCTAACAAGGTTCTAATACACAAACTGCTATCATCTGGAGATTGAGCAATCAGAACACATTCATTTGGGGGGGGACACCTGCATCAAACTATCACACCAGGTAAAACTAGCACATGGCATTCACAATTACATAATCTTTGACAGGTTTTTATTTTGCATTGAGATTTTACATTTCTACAAAATAAAATCATACATCCAAGCACTTTTCAGTGTTTTATTTTGGGATAAAAATATTTCATACAAGTAATTTCTTATAGAAATGATATCTGCGGATCAAACACGGTGTGAAGACCCGATACAGAGATAATTGTGTTGCGTCATAACAGAATTATGTAGTGTAGAAAACTGAATATGGGGGGCTGGAGAGATGGCTCAGCGGTTAAGGCACTTGCCTCCAGTGCCTAAGGCCCAGGGTTCAATTCCCCAGGTCCCACATAAGCCAAACCCACAAGGTGGTGGCTCTGGTTCTCTCTCTCTCTCTCTCTCTCTCTCTCTCTCTCTCTCTCTCTCTCTCTCTCTCTCTCTCTCCCCTTGAAAATGAATAAATAAAATATTTACAAAAAAAAAGAAAACTGAATATGGGTCTAGTTCAGATGTTTAGTAAAAATATATATCATGGACCTTGTTGATTTTTCAACTAAAGATTGAGGGATCTAGTGTCTGACCTGTGAATGGTGGAAACCTCCTCTCAGGATTGGGCAAAAGCTCTTCATTATACTCCATTTTATAATAACTCAGGAATAAGACAACTGTCTAGAGACTGTGAGGCCAGATGTAGCCAGTCACTAGATAATCTAAAGATGTTATTGATACAGAGTAGGAGGAATAAACTTGATACGTAGTAGGTAACAGACCTTGAAAATTAGAAGTTTTATCTTTTGTCCTTGCCTTGAGAATATAGCAGTTAAAGTGCACATTAGGATTAAAAAAAACACATATTCAAAACACTGTGGGGTGGGGGTGGGGCAAGAAAAAAAGAGAGAGTGCTTGTATCTGAGTATGTGACTGTCTTGCTGACCAGAAAAAAAGGAAGGTCAGACCTCTAGGAAAAACAAAGCCAGCTGGTGACCATCCTCAATTCTGTTTTGTTTTTCTCTTGCAAAGTTTACAGGTGAACACTTGTTACTGTCATGTAGCTGGAACAATAAAACAATCCATGAGCCACCGATGGGGGGAACAGATTGATTTTGGTTTATAGTCTTGAGGGGAAACTGAGCAATGGCAGGGTACAGCATGGCTTGAGCAGAGGCTGGGCATCGCTTTTGCCACAGCAGGTGAAAAGCAGCAGCAAGAGAGTGAGTTGAGTTCTGGCAAGGATGAGCTGTCTCTAAACCCCCCAAAGCCCTGCCCAAGTAACACCTCCCAAACTGCCCACTAGCTGGGCACCAAGCATTCAAAACACTTGAATTTGTGGGGGGGGGCATCTGTGTCAAACCACAACACTGACCTCTCACAGCCACAGAGACAGAGGATTGCTATTAGGAAAGAAAGCAAAAGGGTACCCAGTGGGGATTAATGATTGGGCCAGAACTTCAGTTCTATCTGAGTCTAGTCATTTTAAAGATCAACTTTTATCTCTAGTCAGAAAGCATCATAAACATCAAGCCCCCCCCAAAAAATAATAATTTTCAAACCACTTTCTAGGATCCCTCTTGCAGAGAAATTTTGACTTTTTTCACTTACAAACAGGGAGCATACCTTTTGCTCTCCTCTCATGTGGAATTTCTGAATTTTAAAGCTAGTCCCTTTTCATTTTCTGTACAAGAAAGTCAGCTTCCTCTATTGGGAGCTTTGTCCTCCCTAAACTTTCTTTCTCTTTGTAATAAAGTTTCTACATAAAACTCATCCTTTGTTTACCCTGGGTTTCAGTCTTTGCTTCATTGAGCCATTGACTAGGTAGGGGTTTTATGACCATTGATAGTCTGCCACCTGAATTCCTGAATTAATCCTAAAAGCTGAGTCTCTGTCAGTCATAATAAGATCCATTTCACTTCCAGACAAAAAAAAAGTCTTGATTTCTATGACTTCACAGTGCCTGATAATACTTACACCTAATAGAAGGAAAAGATGATGATGCTGAAACAAAACAGAGACTAATTGGGAGAGGGAAGAGATTTGAGGGAGAGTGGGGAGAGAATCATAATGGTTTATGGCCTATAATTATGGAAGCTATCGATAAAAAGTTTTTTCAAAAGATCCATTGCAGTATGACATTAACCACCAAAGTCATGATAATGACCTCAGGTGACTAAGGAAGCATCAAAGCAAATGATAAGGCACTGCATACTTTTTAATCTACAGATGGCCCATTTTAGTTTTGCTTTATATTGTTAGAATTTAAGATTACTCAGAAATCACAGTGCTGCTAAAGGAAAAACAGATATTTTTAAAGGAGTTATGTCTCACAATTAAAATTTATATTATTTTTCCAGAATTTGTTTCCATCTTATCAGTCCCATAAAATAGGGAGATATTCTTATAAGGATGTCTAAAACTGCAGGGCTATTTCTGAATAGCTCTAGATGTACTTGAACAAAACAATGGTGAGTCCTGTTTTCTAGATATAGTCCACCCTGAACTCCAATCTATTTATAGAAAACACATCTCTTCTATTATTAAATCTCATTTTTTTCCTGTTGTTTGAGATAATAAAATCCTAGCCAGCAATCAGAGAGTTAGCTTTAATAAAATTTCACTGAGTATCCTGGTAATTTGTAGTTTTCTGATATGAAGAGTCTTTAGTGTAGTTGAGAGTAAATTTGCAAAGACAAGATGCACAAAACCAAACTCATAACTAATGACATTATTCAATTATGTAATGACCAATCCTAATTGTAAGATTATTAGAAAAAAATATTCCATTTATTCAATATATAATTATTCAGTACTTAAACATCATGCCTTTTGAAAAAAATCAAATTATGTTAATCATTACAATTGCAGTAATTACTATTGTCATTATTTTATTATTTCTGTGTCCTTATTCAAGTGTGTATGGTCTCTCAATCACAGATATCTGCTGGGCCTGAGAATTGGCTTTCTACAAACAGAAGGGGAGTTTTGACTTCCCACTGTGGTTACAGAAAGAGTACCTTTCATTCACTCTTATGATTATTATTATTATTGAACTTTTATTGGAAACAATAAACCCTATAATGTCTCAGTTAAAGTCAAGGAATTCTATGTACTATAAAATGTCAATAACCAAGATTCCTTCTTATACTTTCACTCATTTTGACATTGTGCTGATTAAACTCATGCTGTCTGAGATGGTTCATTGCTACCACCTTGTCTCAGCTGTTCTAGAAACCTGCAAATCTTATTCAGAAGCAGCATAGTCCAGCGTACAAAGGAAAGTTACACCTGCTTTTCATTCACTGAAGCATGCTCTTTGCTAAAATTTCTACAGGTTTGTTTTTTGGGCTAAGTGGAATTAGTTTAAGATACCAGGAAATGCTGCTAGGAGACAGGAGATGAAGTTATGTGACATTGTATGCATAGTTTTTTTTTTTTATTCCCAGTAGGAAAATATTGTACAGAATTATTCTTAGGAGGAAATTATTTATTCTTGAATGTGTGTATATATGTGTATATGTATGTGTGTGTTAACATATACTGTTAGGCTGTGTGAAGGTGCATGTGTACATAGGTGTGGATGCACTGTGTGTGTGTGTGTGTGTGTGTGTGTGTGTGTGTGTGTGTGTGTGTGCCAGGCAAACAAACTCAGGTATCATTCACATTAATGCCATCCTTCTTTTTTTGAGACAGAGTTCTCCCTGGTCTAGAGTTCAGAAATTAGTCATATAAGGTGGTAATATGGATACCTTGAAGGAAAAAGTGGCAAAAATTGTGTTGAGCCTGTCTTATTAGGAAAGATAAAACAGAGAAATAGCTGAATGCTGTTTATGAGTCTCTGTAAATGCTTTCAAGCTTGAATAGCAGTTCCCCAAAGGGATCAGAGAAGCAGAAGTGCTGGAGACTTCCAAATATGTTCCCGGCTGTGAAGAAAGGAAGTCTGAGGAGATGGGAACCAGTGTAGCTGCTAGCCTGCAGATGAAGGCTCTGTGGTGCCCTCACCACAGAGGCCCCACATTGAATTGCAGGTTTGCTGATGCCCCAGAAGTTGAGTCACATCATAAGACTCGGGACAGAGCAAAGATGGGATTAAAGAAGTGGCAGCATTCAATTGTGAGTTTTTATTTTTGAGATGCTGAAACTGTTTTTGACTTCAACTTAGTGATGTCTACACATCCATGATCATAGCAAGAGCAGGCATTTTAAATGTGTGAATTGCAAGGAATATGAATTACATGTTAATATACTATTTAAAATAAGAGGAAAATTAAACATAATAAATAAACAAAACAGGTTTACTCTGCCTAGTAAATTTTGACTTAGATTGCTTTGGTGACTGAGGCACTATTGATTCATTGATAACAGCCTTTAAAAAATGTTATTCACATTTTCTACCAATATGTCTTTAATAGTTGTTCCAAAATATAATGATCCTGCATTAAGATTTAGTAGTTGGTGCAGTGCTGGAAGGCACTACATAAACTGCCAGGGGAAACTGTTCAACCATAGTTGGGGTAAACAGAGACCACTGACATGAAACGCAGTCTGCCACCAGAAGTAGACTAAACACACTTCCTACTGGGAAAGAACAGTGAACCAATACAGGAACACTTGTGCAATGGAGGCTCCAAAGCCTCGGGGAGATAACCAACAGCTTTTAATTAGGCCAGGTAATCTACTCAGTGATGGGGAGACCTTAACTGGAACTCGGGACTCAGAACAAAATGCACTGGGAACCAAAATTTCGGGACCCCAAAGAGAAATTCACAATACAAGTGATTTACAAAGAGGCCACTCACAATAGAATCTAACCAATTCAGAAATGTGTATCTCAGGTAACCTATACTGATCTCTCTATGCGATGGAGATTCTGTTTGTATTTTTCAGAAGGCAGCAAGAGGCTCTTCCAACCCTACCAATGAGCCACAGGCCGATAGCTGACATCCTGGCAAGAGATGAGCCACACCAGACCTACCGTGGAGGATCCACATGAATCCTGCAGAGAGTGGTGGGATAAGCAAGAGACCCACAACCACAGCCAATCAGTCAACCCAGGATAAGCCAGCAAGACAGAACACAAGTTACATTTATAGTCATATGTATAAATGTATAATATATAATAAATAAAATTCTAAATTAAAGATTTTATTTGAACTTAAAAATATTTGAGAAAAAGAGAAAGAGGAGAGCAAGAAACAAGCAAGAGAGAAAGAGTAAATAAAAAAATGAGCCTCTTGCAGCTACATGAACCTCAGACAAATGCACCACTTTAGACATCTGGCATCTGGCTTTATGTGGGCGCTGGGAACTGAAACTCAGGCTACTGATAGCCTTGAGTATTTTGCAAATAAGCACCTTTAACTTCAGAGCCATCTCTCCAGACCTTTTTTGAACTTTTACAGGTTCTTATCGTATATTTCAAGAATTTGTGGTACTAGAATTTGTGGTACAGGATAATTTTGAAACATCACAAATCTTTGATTAACATTGATATAAAGATTTGATGCTAAATTTATGTTTTAAGGGCAAGTCCCAGGAAAATATAAAATATCAAACTTGAATTATCTCAGCATTTTCTCACAATAGGAGTTAAATATTTTCAGAGAAATAAACCTAATACTAATTTGGTTTTTCTAAATGCTATTTTTTATCTCCTTATTTTCTTAGACAAAAGCTCACAAATTTGTCCAATAAATATAACCAAGTAATGGGTTTGTGTCGTTGAAATCAGTGCCCTGAAAAAGAAATGTACTTAATCTCCTGTTCCTCTTTCCATTTTTTCCTTCAGTATTTTTTCTTTATTTTATTTTATTTTATTTTATTTTATTTTATCTTATTTTATTTTATGTTTTAGTTGGTGCACAAAGGTTTAGGTGACAGCCATCTGGCATTTCCAAAAACATTTTGATTTAGATGATTCACGTCTCTCTCTCTCTCTCCTTATGTCCTCTTTTTCTCCCACTGCCCTTCCCCAAGGGGGTCTCCCCACTTCTGGTCACATGTCATATGTGTCCTTGTATCTTTCTTGGGCCCTTTTCCTACTCATCTCTTTCTTTCTCCTGGTTATCAATGCATTTTATATATTTTACTTGCTTATAAGTATTATGAACTGGGGTATGAATTGAATTGGAGAAAAGAGGTCTTAGGTCACTTCACATAAAATATTTTCCAAGTCCATTCATTTTCCTGAAAAAAAAATTTTTTAGTATTGCCAAAAAGAATTCCCTTGTGTACATATGCCATATTTTGATGGGCTTCTCTGGTCAGGTCTTTGTCCCAGAAACAAGAGGGTAATTACAACACAAACTTTGTGTTGTACCTTTCTTGTTACTTTTACCTTCCTTGATTTTTCTAGAAGTCCAGTGTGGAGTTAGCAAATGAGCCTCTTGCAAGGGTGTATATTTGCTTTCAAACAACGACTTACAGCCACAGTCAGCATTGATCTGTACTGTCTGAACAATCACAGAGGCCATCCATGGTTTGGGCAAATGTAAGGTGTATTTATGAACAGCATTTCATACAAGTCCAACAGTAAAAGACTCCTTCAAAGCTTCCCCAATAATGAGCTGCACCAGCTCTTATTTTCCATAAGGATATAATTCTCTCCAGCTAATTTTTGCATTTTATTTTTTTCCTAACCAAGATATTTCCTATTAACTTTTTACCATCCAGGATGAAGTATCCAGGATGAAATAGTATGTTCTACTTTTTTCTTTTTCTTTTTTTAAAATATTTTATTTATTCATTTTCAAGGAGAAAGAGATACAGAGAGAGAGAGAACCAGGACCACCCCCTTGTGGGTCTGGCATATGTGGGTCTGGGGAATTGAACCTGGGGCCTTAGGCACTGGAGGCAAGTGCCTTAACCACTGAGCCATCTCTCCAGCCCCCTACTTTTTTCTTACTCTAAAGCCAGAATTTTTGCCATTCAGTCCTTATATGTTAATATCATATATATTAATATATTTTTTTAAAAATATATATATATATGTATTTCAAATTGTTAGCAGTTGATAAGGCATAAGTGAATAAGAAAAGTACTACAATCATATCTATATTTACTAATTTATTTACAAAGACACATCTTACCAAATGAAGGAAATGGAATATAATAAATGGGATTACATTTTATTTCTTTTTATTGATAGTTTCTATAATAATAGAAACGCCATTATGATTCCTTCCACGCCCTCCCCCACATCTCTTCCCCCTCTCAATTAGTCTCTAATTTGTTTTAGAGTCATCAACTTTTCCTCCCATAATGTGTAGGTAATACAGGCCTTGCAAAATCATGAATATCTAGGCCATTTTGTGTCTGGAAATTGTAAGCAGTCCTACCCTTGCTTTGGCTCTTATAATCTTTCCTCCACCTCTTCTATGATAGATTCTGAGCCTCAGGAAATGTGATAGAGATGTCCCAGTACTGAACATTCCGCTGAGAATAGACATGCCACTATTGCCCCAGTTGGCACATTTGACCTGGCTGACCCATTTAAAGGCTTGCAAAGTCCACTGCTGTTAACCACTGTTGATGACTTTTCCCTTCCATAGGGCTGCATGAGATTACTTTTAAAAAATCTTTAATATCCATAATTAAATACATTGTATAAGCAATTGTTATGATGGTACCCACATTTACTTCCTCCTTGTCCCCAATCCACTGGGAATTACTTTTAAGCAATAGAAATATCTTAGCTGCAAGAAATAGAAAATAAATACTTCTGTTTCCCAAGTAAGAATATAAAAGAAAAAAAATTTAAAGATGCATTAAAAAAAACAAATCTTGATCATTCCACTGGCTTGATTCATCACTATTTGAAATAATTTATGAAAACATTTCCAATGTTTTATTTGAAATAAAGCAAAAACTAGTAATAGGTTGTAAGAGGAATAGTTTTCATGTGATTTGCCATTCGCAGAACTTGTCAGCACCACACAGGTCCTGTCAGGAACCATAACAAAACATGACTACTGAGCCTAACAGACGGCCCTGGAGCGGCTCATCTATATCCAGTGAGTACAGATGTTACATGTTATACAGTCACAAAGAAAGCATGAAACATAACTGTCCCAGAAAGAATACTGATAACATGAGGTAAATCAATTGGGCTTAACAACATTTGAAAAAAAATATATAATTTGCTGATTGCTTTATCATGAAGAAAAGAGTGAGCCAAAATGATAATGGCCTTATAGGACAACCGCCTTTTGACTTTCAGAAAAATATGATTTTATTCCATAAACCAGTAAATAATTCACAGATCATTCAAATGTTTAACAAATATCTATAATTGTGTAATAGTTATGTTAGTAAATACAGAATTATGACTTTCTAAAATATGAAAATTTAAGTGTCATAGAGTTTGTAAAACAGGAGATGCAGAAATCCAAATTTTTGTGAATTTTAATATGGTAATCAAGTAAATTAAAATTTTAAAGATAAAACAAAATTAAACTTGTACCAAAGTTTAAAACATTTATAATATTGTACAAAGTATTTTAACACTGTCACTGAAATTAACAGTTACATCTATATTTATCCCAGTTCTAGAGCATATAAAATAATAACTTCTGTGAGTAAATCAGAAGAGTACCACATTCTGGTTTCTGTAGTGTACATTATCAGAATTTATTTGCGGACTGTAGAGACAGCCCTCTCAGAAATTCCTTGCCTTGCAAACAGGACAGGCAGAGTTTGATTTCCAGAAGACCACATGAAACCCAAGCATGATGACATATGCCTGTAATCTCTGGCTAGGAAAAAAGAGACAGGCAGGTCTAATCTGTGATGCTCTTTAGCCAGGCAGTCCTGCCTACTTGGTGGACACCAGGACACATCTCAAAAATGCCTGAGACTACATAGTGAATTTCAGGTCAGCTTAGGCTGAAGCGAGACCCAACCTCAAAAAAAAAAAAAAGTAGATAGTATTCTGAAATGATGCCCAAGTTTGTCACACACACACACACACACACACACACACACACACACACACACACATACACACACACCCTGAAATGTTTTTAAACCGCCAATCTGAATGAGAACGCAACAGTATGTATAATGGCCTTATTACCACACGCTTCACATTTGCCACCTCATTTAAACTTGATTATTTTTTGTAGAAATTGATTTTATTTCCTTTTTACTCAGAGATCATCAAGACAGAGAAAATTGAATAATTCATTTTATGCAAATGAAATAGAAGTGTGAGGATCAGAATTCATCATCAATGATCCAGTCAACAGGTTTTATATGAAGCTTCAGAGAAACTAAAATGC
>PVHP010034083.1:0-19257 GCA_004024765.1 Zapus hudsonius
AGGAGAATGAAGTGATGTCATGGTGATTGCTTTTAAAACTCAAATGTACACAGAAAATATACTGCCCACAAAAACTCTTTCAGGTCACAGCTTTGTCACAGTGAGTCATCCATCACTCTGAATAGTATCCCACATGGACCAAAGCAGAGAAATCCCACACACCAGGGAATACGTGAAGTTATACTAACTCAAGGATACTTCACATGAAATGCTTGCAAGGAACACCTACACTTCTACACAGCATGTTGCATCAACATTCTGTGCTTTTTTTCTTCAAAGAACCTCTGACAATATGAGAATTTTCAAGAGGAATGTTTGCCTATGTGTGTAGTATGACATTCCATCAGATCCTTGGGAATATCTTTTCCTTTGGCTAGTGAGAAGAAAAAAAGATTTAATAAGTTAAACTGATCTTAATAGAACTCACCAACAGATGCTTAATGGACCCAGTAGCAGGTATAGACTCAGTAGCTGTCAAAACAGATTTTGTGTTTTGTCCAAATTCCTGCCATTCTAACCCTCAGCTCACCTAGGAACACTATGTTCCCATTATCCATCACAGAGGCTGAAATTACTGCATATTTCAAAGAAGTATTAAGTCTTGTGAAATAGTAATAAATTGTTGGAAAATATATTACCACTGATTGACTGATGATGCTCCTGCAGAAAATCAGTCTTTATGGAAGCTCCAAATAGAAACTGGGTAGCTTCAGACAAATATACTGCCAAAGGACCAAGGTTATCAGTGAAACAGAAAAAACAATGCCAAATAAAACTTCTGCATTGTAACAAATTTTCTCATGGCTGTTCATGCTTCTGTGGTATTTTCTAGAACATGAACTATGAAAAGCAAAGCAAGAGAATGGAAAAGACAACTATATTTTAAACAAAAAAATGAAAATAAATCTACAAGAGCCATCATTGGTCCAAAATGATAAGCACATAAAACAATTTTACAGAAAACAGGAATTGAGATACTCATATGAATATTCAGGCACTACTGATCATTTTTAAAATTTTTAAATTAACATCTTTATTATGAGTATGATGCAGCAAAATATCCAAATTAGTTTGTACTCATAGGTATAACCTAAGCATGGCAAGCCCTTCCCTCACTGAAAGACTTACATATATCTTGGCTCCTGTCATTTATTTATGGCTATAGTACAGGTGAGAAACTCGCTTCTCACAGAAAAATGTATTCTCACAAGGAGCCTTTGTATGAATAGTCTGCAAGTCATATATTACCTTTTAGTACTAAATATTCAATTTTACATAGAAACTGCAATGTCATCTAGAAGTATTTCCCTTGAAACACTTTGAAGGAAATTATTTTAAGTTAAATTGTTTTTTCTAGCAATAAAAGAAAAATTAGAACCACCTAAGGAATTGACTAAATATAATATTTTTTCAAGTAATGAGCTCTTTAAAATGAATTAGCAATCCAAAATTATAATCTTCTGTATGAGTGTTGCTAGGTGGTAGCAGTTAATGGCTTTGAGAATGTTCTCTTTGATCGAGGATCAGTACTATAATCTATAACATTGAGTAGAGGGCAATTGTACTCTCACAATTTCAAATTTATGTGCTCACATACACCTACTTCATGTATGGCATTAGATTAAAGTGAATAAAACACTTCTTACTCCTAATTGAACACAACCTAAAGAAAGAGACTTAATAGTAATAAGTATTAATCTATGGGACAAATTTAATGAAATTTTATTAGCTCTAAATTATTGAAGGCTCTATGAAGCACTTATTTTATAGTGCTCAGCCAAAAGAGTAATAACCAAAATTGTGGTCATAGTATTTCTATAGACACATAGCTATAGACACAATTGTATAAAGAAAACTAATTGTTGGGAGTATTACTCATGAGTTATATGATTATGGATAATTTTTGATATATTAAACATTTTTATTATTTTCAAGTTTATTTGGCTTTATTTTGCTAAGAGAATAGATTAAGTTTTAACTAAAAAAAGTGGAAATTGTTCAACAATAAATAATTTCTTTTTAGGAAGGCATCTTTGTACTAAGGCAATGGTTGTCAAATGTTGCCCAGTAGGTTAACTACAGCCTGAAGCCCGTTTTTACTTGGTAGTCCTTTCCATCATGGATAAAATTGTTAAACCCTTCTCTAAAGAATAGAAGTGACCATCTGTGCAATAGTGGCACCCAACCTGGGTGGGTAATCAACATCTGGCTAATTGGCTTTGAGATCCGCTCAGAGGCAGGGAACCCCTGACTGGCACAGGGACCCAAGGCAACCTTGAATGGAGACCAAGAACCCCATCTCTGTGGGGAAGTCCTCAGTAACCATAGGTCCTCAGAAAGGCTACACCCTCCAAGCACTCACCAACCTAGCAATATTTGTCTCAAATGACTGATGATAATCTCACTCTCCACTGGAGACACTGTTTGTATTTTTCAGAAAGCAATGAGAAGCTGGAGAACGAATAACCCAATTAAACCCAAAGGGACCTGATTTGACGGGGGACACCCAAGCAGGAGATGATCCGTTTAGAGCCCTAACACAACCTCTAAGGAAGTGGGATAATGAGTAAAACATCTATTCCCACAGCAAGACAGATAACCTAAGGGAGGTCAATGGAGAGAGGCACCAGGGGTGCCCAAAATTGTCCAAAACACAAATTTAGAGACTCTTACAAACCTAATAACTATGCAAAATTTAAATTCACCCACTATGACTCAGGGAAATTTGTGGAAGATGGGGTGGATAGAATGTTAGAGTCATGGGGGGGAGAATATCTAATGCATAAAAGGGAATGTCATCATTGACTGAATGGCTACATCTAATAACTATGATACTGAGCATATTCTTGTGTTAATACATATAATTTTAAGCCAATAAAAATGATTGAAAAAAGAATAGAACCTACAAATATGTATTCACCAAGACCTTGTATGAGAATCCTTGCGAAAAACAGCAACGTAAGATCATCAAAATACACTGAATTTTAGAGTTTAGAACTGCCTTGTGTGCATTGATGCAGGCTAAAGCCAGCCTTTTTGAACAGAACTTGGTGTCATGTGGTTTATGTGGATTACTAAATTTGATTCTCAAATTCTTCAGTATCATAAAACATTATAGTATTACTTGACCATTAATGACATTAAAACATATGGAAGTCTTACCCAGAGCAAGAAGCAGAGCCAAATGGAATGCATTCATGTTTATATCAGTATAGCTTTCCCATTTGACAGAATTTTAACATGTTACTTATGTTTACAATGGAATGAAAGTTTAATAAACATTGAATTTGGCCATTAGAAAGTAGTGCCTAAGCAATCCTTAGCAAAGTTGACTTCAATTTTTTTTATAAATTTATTTTTTTGGATTGGATTGGATCTCATTCTAGTCCAGGCTGACCTGGAATCCACTCTGTAGTCCCAGGCTGGCCTTAAACTCATAGCAATCCTACTATCTCTGCCTTTCTAGTTCTGGGATTAAAGGTGTCCACCACCAAGCAGGCCAATTTTTTTATTGAAAATAAAGCTCAGTTATAATCACTTCTGCAGATCAATACTTCTCTCTGAAGGCTGGCTGCATATTATGTGTGGATGGACTTGGTGATATCCTCCAAGTTGACAGGAATACATAATTTTTTCACCCTAAAGAGTTTCAATTTGAGGAAGTTAATAAATGTCACAAACTGGTAATTCAAATGACCAGAAGTATTCCCTCATTAAGAATTCCAGACTAATTAATGGTAATACAGGAAATTCATCAGCAGAGCATTTCCATTGATGCTGCAAATATTTTTATGCTATTTTCATCATCATCCTGTCATAAATCCAGGAGGGCAGTCACTCAGAATTAGGGTGCTTTCCCTTGTATTTCTATGCTGAGCTTCTGAACTGAAAACTCACCACACGATCAGCATGAAACCTGTGTGTTGACCTTGGCTGAACTCTCCGCTATCTTACAAAACTAGGAACATGTTTTAACTTTATTAAAATAATTTGAAGTTTGTGGTTACTGGCTCACCAATATTAATTAGAAAATAGCTAAAATGCTTCCATTTGAGTAAGAAGAATTTATATTTATGACTGGCTTTGCACTCAAAGTATTCATTGGGTTTTATTCAGATTTTGTTGGACTACAGACATGAGCTACATCTTGTGATTCTATAAATGTGCTCAGATGATTCTTTGGTGAATGACAGGCATGATTTGGTGCTAAGCTTTAATCATAGGAAAGAATCATTTTTACAGGATTTGAGAACTGTCTTTTTGAGTAGTTCTGGTGGTTTGGTTGGCTGAACCAGGAGGATTGTTGTAGTTCAAGGACAGCCTGGGATACATAGATATTTCAAAGCCAGTGTAAAGAATAAGACCTGTCTCAAACAAGAAAACAAATGTCTTTTGCAATACTTCTAAATCTAATGGTTGTCATTTTATAACTATCTTCAAGTGCATTTGTGGTGGTTTGAATGTGGAATGTTTCCCTTAGCCTCATGTATTTTCCTTTAAGCTTCTTAATTAATGCCAAGTTGGTGGAGCCTTTGGGAAATGAAGTCTTTCAGGAGGAATTATGTCACTGAACTTGGGTTTGGGTTATTATAGCTCAGCCCTGGTTGCCATAGTCAGCAAGGTCAGTCTCTCTATGTTCTTTCTGCTAACGTGTAGAAATGTGATACATGGCTGTATGCTCTTACCATGCTTTCCCTACCATAATGAAACTTTCTCTCAAATTGTAAGCTGGAAATAAACCTTTCCTTGTCATAAACTGCTACTGGTCATGTGTTTTGTCCTAGCAACAAGAAGGTAACTGATACAGTATCCAAAAAATACAGTCACCAAGAATAAATAAATAAATAAATGCACTTATTTCATAGTAATTTACATTGTAGAATTGTTTTCATGGTTTAAAAGTTATTTTTATTTATTTGAAAGAGAGACAGAGAGTGAGTGACTATGAAAACACCATGGCTTCCTGACACTTTCAACAAACTCCGGACACATGCCCCTTTATGCATTTGGCTTTATGCAGGGAATCAAACCCAGTCCTTCTGTATTTGCAAGCAAGTGTCTTTAACCTCTGACCCATCTGTACATCCCTGTTCTCATGTCCCAAAAGTAATATGAATGATGCAAAAGAAAATAAGTAACTGAAATTACTTTAACCTATAATTTGCATTAAACATTTTCATCCTGGCTTCTAACAGTTAAAATCCTTATATAAAGGTTTCTTTTCATGAGTATATATGTAAATTCTGTCATTGTTGCCTAAAAGTACTTAGAACTTAAAAAATTCAATTGTGCATGTGATTAATTGCAGAATGACTTTTTGAATCCAAGCAATTTTCATGATTGGTGAATGATCTTATACACATGGTATATGACAGCTCAATTACTTTTTGGAGACAAAAGCTAATGTTGATATCTACTAACGATATTTTCAAAATGGTCATGTAATTACTATTGCAAATATCAAGGGGTTAGCATTTCATGTGCACTATAATTGTAAAATTCTTTGAAAACATATAATAATCTATTTTATGATCATATTAACATTTTTATATCTTTGATATGTAAACAGAATTCACTTGGTTATCCTTCTCATGTTTGACATAGAAAAGTAAATCATGATGGATATTTGCAACATAACAGGCACATACATTCACTTCACACAATATTGGGGCACTTACTGATGCTTCTACATGAATTGCTACCTCACTAATTTAGTCAGCTTTCCATTACTGTAACAAACTACCTGAGTTAATCTTGGATGTTCCATTCCATGGTTGAGAAGAACATGGCCAGTGACAAGGCAGTGAGGAGAAATAAAGCTGATAAAGTCGCTCCTCTAGTGGCAGCCAAGCAGAGAAAAGAAACAAGAGGGCCCAAGGCATCAGTATCCCAATCATGGAAAGTGACCTAAGTTTCTCATACTAGGCTGCACTTCTTAAAGCTTGCAGTAATCCTATAGTGCTAAGCTAGCTCCCCCTAACACATGGGCCTGTGTGAACATTTTATATCCAAAACATATTACCCACATAAAAACTCATATTATCCTTACTTTCAAAATGACCAAATTACAACAAAATTGAAAATATTTTCATTTTTGTAATTTGAATACTACTGAAATACTTCATTAATTTTTGACAGTAATGTATATTCACAGGTTTTCTTTTTTCAAACTAGTTTTAGACACTAAGTGTTGTGTGTCATAAAATTTCTAAGCACAGGGCTGGAGAGTTGGCTCAGCAGTTAAATGTTCTTCCTGGTCAGGAATGAAGGTGAGGGGAACAGAAGTCACCCAAGTTTGGATCTTCAAATCCACACAAAAGCTAGGTGTGTCCACACCCACTTGCAACCCCAGTCCAGCAAAAGGGACCATTGATCAGGGAATCACCGTATCAGTGAGACTCTGGCTCCAAACAAGACCACGCTGAAGACCCAGCATTCTGCTGCAGGCTGACTCCCAGGGCCCTGCATGAATACACATGCACACACCCAACACACCACACGACACATTCTCGCACACACAAGCAAAAAGAATTCCAAGAACATGAATATAAACATCTTTAAAAATTAGTTCTTTTAAAAAGAAATTAATGATTTTAATACATCAGTTTAAATAATATTCTAAATATAACTAATGTGCAAAAAATCATATCAAAATATTACTAACTTGTTCTTTTCTTTTTTACATTTGAATTATATTTTCTTTTTCTTAATTAACATACAAAGGATCAAACTTCCCTATGGCATTTTTAAACAAAATTTTGTATCCCCCTTCTTCATCTTGCTTTCCATGTACCCTTACACATCCAGTAGACTCCTTCCTGTATTCATGTTATATGTGATCTTTTCAATTTTTTTTTTGGGGGGGGAGGAAGGAGGTCGAATTAGTGTCTCACTCTAGCCCAGACTGACCTGGAGCTCACTATGTAGTCTCAGGCTGACCTCAAACTCTTGTTGATCCTCCTACCTTGGCCTCCCAATTTTATATATGTTATATGCTCTGTTGGTCTCCCCTTCTACCTCAACACCTTTACCTATCTCATCGTCTCCTTTATGGTTTTGGAGTCCATACTCATACTTACCCAGACATACCCATAAAGAAACATTGAAAGCTAGAATAAATATATGACAGTACATGCAATATTTTTCATTCTAGTTCTGGATCACTTATTTAATATAATTATGATTCACCCATTTTCTTGTAAGTTTCATAATTTTATTTTTCTTTTCAGCTGAATAAAATTCCTTTGTATATGTGTATTCCATTTTCATTGTCTATTTATCTGTCAATGGACTTCTAGGCTGGTTCTCTTTCCTAGATATTATAAATAATGGAGCAATACAGATAGATGTACATAACTTGCTCTTTTCTTAAAGCAATTCAATATCAGTATAGTCTTGTCAATGTGTATGCATTTAATATTTCCCCCATTAATAGGCCCAAGAGACTAAATCACTGTGAAGAAAAACATCGAATTACTATTGAAAAAATTAGACTACACTAATTTCAGTTTGTTTTTTTTAATTTGAAAATACATTTTGAATCTTTTCACTAATCTAATAGCATTGTAGTCTGGAAACATCTCTTCTCACATGTTGCAAATCATCTATCCAGCTCCAAATCAGGTCTAGAAATAGCAATGACTATTTTATGGTAAATGTATAGAAGCATTATAAAGACTAATGCTTGCCAGTTGTCAGGCTAAGGAGACAGCTCACTGGTAAAGCACTTGCTCCACAAGCATGAGGATCTGAGTTTGATCCCAAGTGCCTGTGTGAAAATGCTGGGGATGATAGTGTGTACCTTCAGTCCCAGCCCTGGGGAGATGGCAAAGAGAGGATTCTGGGAACTCCCTGGCCATTTAATCTAGCCTAATTGTAAGCACCAGGCCAATGAAAGACCTCATCTCAAATAAGGTGGAAAACATTCCTGAGGATGGCACCCAAGGTTGTTCTTTGCCCCACATACATGCACAGCCCTGTCCCTAAGCACCCACACAATCACAGATGGATAAACTTATATATGCCAGTAACACATTCACACAGCAGTGAAAATTAAAAATGAATAAGCAGAGACCAGAACATCTTTGGGAAAGTGAAGATTCTTTGTGTGATGGCCACATGTCATTTTAGTTTGGCCAAATCCCCAGGATGCACAACACTGCAATGATCCCTAATGTACACTCTGTGCTGGGTAATAATGATGTATCAGTGAAGGTTCCTCAACCATAACAAATATACCACTCTGGTGGGGGATATTGAAAATGAGGGAAGCTATGTATGAATGGGGGTTGGAGGATTTTTTTTCCTCTCAAACTTTCTGATAAGCCAAAACTGTCTACAGTGCTCTTAGGAATTTTAACAGATTTATAAAAATCCCTCCAGGTATAGTAAAAAAAATCCTGGGCTGGAGACATGGCTCAGGGGATAAAGTGCATGTGCTTCAAGCATGAGTACATGGGTTTGGATTCCCAAAGCCCACACAATTCTGGATGCTATAGTACTACTGTGTGTAATCCCAGCATGCCTAGAGCACAAAGGAGGCAGAGACTGATGAATCACCTGGAGCTGACAGTCCAGCTGGCCTGATGCATGCAGTGGTAAACCTGGTGGCAGACTGCGGGTCTCCGGGCCACTGCAATTGGTCTGTGGCCGAGCTGGAAGGAAGCAGGGTGGTTCCATGGAGCTGGGCACAAAGGCAGGACACCAGCCAGTGAGAAACGAGAGAAAAACTCTCTCGGGACACAGCCGCTGTGGGTGGGGCAACCAGATATCGTTTATTGTATTTGGAGAGGTTATATTTATAGAGAGGAGAAGCCAGGAGAACTGAGGGCAGGGGGAGAGCAAGGGAGCAAGGGGATTGGTTAGGCAGGGTGGTGAGTGGGCACCTCTCGAGTGGATAGGTGTCACTGCCCATCGCCCGTGGGGGCAATGATAAAACACACACACACACACACACACACACACACACACACACACCGCTTATGGGTGGAAGAACCGCGCTCTCTCTTTATTGCTCTCTCTTATTGCTCTCTTCTCATCGCTGAAAATGAAACAACCTATATAGAGCCCTTTGGCCAATCAGGGAGCTGTTGGTCAGTCTATGATAAGAATCTGTCCGGAATGATGTGCAAATAGCCAATCAGAACTACCTCCTGAAACCTATTAAGCCAAGCCCCTCTTGGCAAGCTGTCAGGTGCCATCCTGAGATTAAGCCAGGGTGTGCCTGGAGTAGAGTGAGATCTTACCTCAAAAAACAAAAGCAACAACAAAAAAACAAAACAAAACAAAACAAAAAAAAACACCCAATCAAACAAATTATAAACATTACTTGGCATGGGGGGGGGACTGGAAATATAACTGAGTACTTTCCTAGCATGCACCAAGCAGGGTTCAAGACCGAAGCCAATTACCACCACTGCAAAGTTTGCCATACTTTCCCAGTAATATGTACAGTATATGTTGGTTTTATGTATTAGTTCAGTAAAATAATACTAGGGAAAAAGATTTACTCTTGGAATTGGATTGAATGCATTGTGGGATGGATGAATATGAACCTTTGGAAACCAGGGAAGAATGTGACAGTTTAGAACATCTCCCTAAGGCCTAAGGATTAGAAGGCCGGCCTACAATAAGGCACCATGAAAGCAGTGAAACCTTTAAGATATGAGGTCTAGTTTGAGGAGCTGAAGTAACTGGGAATGTTCCCTTGAAGGGGAGGGCTTGGGTTTTCTTTCCTGCTCTTTGCTCTCTCTTCTCCCTGAACATGAGATGACTGATTTTGTTCTACCTCACGCCCCCCACTATGATGGGCTCACTACTTATAGACCCAAAGCCATGAGGCAACCAACTGGAATCTCCCAAACTGAGTCCCATAAAGACTGATCTTACAAGTCAATATCTTAGACCTCCATTTAATGAAGGAAAACTTACAAATATAGATGAATTATCGAAAATAAAGATAATTTATTTTTCAAGGATTAAATCTTTCCTTCTACAACAGCTTCAAAAACATTTAAATGTTTAACTTTAAAACTGAGACTCTTGATTCTGTAGCTGGCTAGAAGCAATAGAAGTTCTATACATGTTAAAAATGAGGGGAATGTAGCTTAGTTGGTAGAGGGTTTGTTTTGCATGCAGGAAGTCCTGGGTTCAGTACCCAGCACTGCATCTGTGTAAATTGTGTGGTGGCTCATGCCTATAATTCCAAAGATCAGTCAATTAATCAATAAATCAATACATAAATGGAGGTTTGTGATAATTTTCCATCCTGGTTTGCAGATAATGGACATATCTTATGAAGAACAAGATTGTATTTAAAAAGGGCTGTTAGAAAAGATGCAGTTTTTCCTTCTGTATTATAGTCACTCTAACCTATTTATTAAAGCTGTTTATCCTTAACTTCACACTGGGTACTATACATTTTATTGCAAGGATTATTAGGATTAATAAAAGTTAGCCTCTGCCTTAAATTTTTTTATATCCTAGTTGGAGGGTAAGAAAATTAATAAAAAATTTTAGAATCATAAATCCATTCTGTATGATACTATATATATATATATATATATATATATATATATGTGTGTGTGTGTGTGTGTGTGTGTGTGTGTGTGTGTGTGTGTGTTTGTGTGTGTGTAAGTATATATACTTACATATTTGTCAAAGCACATGCAATGCACCATACCAGGAATGAACTCTAGAGCAAACCATGAATTTCAGGTGAAAAGGATGTTCCACTGAAGGCTCATGAGTTCTCATATATGTCCCATGGGATGATTAGGACACTGATAGTTGAGAGGCCTATAGCAGGAACAGAAAATATATAAAAATTCTCTAAAAGTGAAGTGTATCACAAATGCACATCTTAAAGTAGAGGATATCCAGCTGATTGGGGATGGGGAGGAGGGGTATTGGGGAATTGGGGATAACAACTCATTGTTTGCCCACTGAATAATGTAACTCATTATGGACAATAAATATATATTTAGGAAAAAAAGAACAGATACAATGGCAGTTTCTTTTTAAAAATCTTTATGTTAAAGTTCATAGGTAAAAACTCCTAGAGGATTTTAAAGAATAATATACCTACTAAAGATATATTTTTATCTGGAGGAGGGTAGTATGAAATGAAAACTACTGTAAGGGATGAAAGTAGTGGCACAGAAAAGAAGGCAGTTGGACTAGAGGAAGCAGGGCTAGCATAGACTTTCACTGCAAGAAATCAACCTGGGGGGGGGCTGGAGAGATGGCTCAGTGGGTAAGGCACTTGCCTCCAGTGCCTAAGGCCCCGGGTTCAATTCCTCAGGACCCACATAAACCATACCCACAAGGTAGTGGCCCTTTGTGCTCTCTCTCTCTCTCTCTGTATCTTTCTGCTTGAAAATGAATAAATAAAATATTAAAAAAGAAATTGACCTGGGAAAAGCCAGAACAAAGAACTGAATTAGGACAAGGACGGATCTGAAATGATGTTTTAATGTGAAAGAAATGTTATTACTCAGCTGTGGAAGAGCTCCATAGATCAAGCGAACTGAGAATATTCACGAGCTATTTTAATAACTTATTACTCACATGCACACTAATAAAAATGCCATTGAGAATTTGTTTTACTATATTGGCTTGAGAGCCCGAAATTAGGACACAGGGTTCATCATACCCCAAGCATCCGTTGCTATATTCCTCTTATTATTTTTTTAATCATGCTCTCAGGATCTTTTTAGCCTACAAAAAAATTGAAGTAATCACCCTTCATTAACTTTATAGACATCATAAGTTTTAAAATAGAATAAATTTAATTGTTAAGCAGGCAAATGAGTTCATTAGGAAATGAATAAGCCTTTTAACCATATAGATGAGCTACTTAGCATGTACAATATTAGAATAAAAAACTATTTCAAAACTCACCAGAATATGCATATTAAAAAATGTCAGCAGTTCAAGCTTTATCCAAACACAATGCAGATATAATGCAGATATATAGATCACCAAGGGGAGAATAACAAGACCCTTGGTCAAGTGCTTTGGCCACTCCACCTGTCTTTTGGAACCAATGTATATGCATTAGAGAGGGAAGTTAGTCCAAATACTGAAGCATGGTGCTACCCAAGGGAGGAGAGAAAGAAGTCATTTCTAAGAGAAAAAAAAAAGATTCTAGGAAGAACATTCTGGAAAAGAGTGAAGCTGTCCTTCACTAGTGTTCAGGCTCCAAAATGGAGTCCACCCACAGTACCCCAGTTTCCCCTAAAAGAAATTCTGGAACCAGTGTGGTGAGCTTCAAGAGAAGTGTCAATATGGAAACCACGCCCCAACAGGAGTTACCCCCTCCTGCTGTGACTCTGTCTGGGTGGAGGGACCTTCCTTCACCCATGCCCAGAGCTATGTGACCACCTGGGCCCTCCCCCCAACCTGGGAGTCTACATAACAAATTCCTGGGTTTCAATTTCACTTCTCTTTATAATCCCAGATCTGACCTTCCCAGGCTCTCCCTCTGGGGAGATTGCCCACAGCTCAGTGTTCTTTCTTTGAGCAAAGCCTTCCCTTTCATAGTGGTCTCTTGTGGTCTCCAACCTTACAACACATATACCTTAAATGGGTTGAAAAGGAGCACTACCCTGGTTTGAATGGAAATGTCTCCTCCACCCCATAAACTCATGTATTTAAATAGGCTCATTGATTAAAGTGGAGCTATTTGGGAAGGCTGCAGAACCTTTAGGCGGTAGAGCCTTGCTGTAGGAATTGTGACACTGGGGTGGGCCTTAGTTTAATAGCTCAAACCAATTTGCTATCATCTTCCTCCCTGTTTCCTATATGCTGGGAGGACTACAGGTTGTAGCCTCCCGTGCCTACCTGGCCATAATGAAAATGGCCTTCTGGAGCGGTAGTCTGAACTAAACCTTTTTCCTTCAATAAGGTGTTTTCTGATAGGCTATTTTGTCCTAGAAACAAGAACATAACTGATACAAGTCCCTCTATTAATATCAAGCTCTATTATTTTACATAGAGCGGGAAAAAAACATGCCTGGTTGGGTAGACTTGCTAATATAACAAGGCAGCATCTTGCTTACAGAAATTGTTGCCCCTGAGCTAGGCATACTAATAAATGTTTTTCTGTGCACATCCCCCTTCTTTTCTGCTCCATAGTCCTCTTCTGCCTACCCCCTCCTCCAGCATATTTGCCCTTCAATAAAGAACCCAGAATATTAGAGGTGTAGCTTTAAAGATTGAGTGCAGTGGTTGGTTTAGAGAGGATGTTGAAATGACAGAATTTTATTACTGCGTCAGATGTAGCATTTTGTTGGGAGCAAGAATGGTTTGATTGAGGGTACACAGCAACCTTGAAAACTCACCTTTGGGAGGAAGTGCCCTGCTCCTGCTTCACCTGATGACTTCTGGGGGAATGCTGTATTACCCTCCCTTACCCAGAACTCCTTTTCTTAATCTTCTTTTCTTTCTTCTCATCTTTCTATACCTCATCCTTCTGTTCAACTGTTTACAAACATGGGAAGACCCCTTCACCCCAGTCACCTTTGTATCACCTAATGTAGTTGATATCAAACATTTGAGGACATGTAATTTGGATTTATATAAATGTTAGCAGTTAAATTCATTCTCTTCTCCACCAGCCAAAATGGTATCTTTATTTTAAAAGGTATTATTATCCATTCTGTAAAAGTAACACCTTTGTGAATTAAGAAAATAATGACAATATTTCATATGTGTTTTACAGTAATTTTTAATAATTTTAATGTTTATCTGCCTTTTAAATATTATCATGTATCATAGTTTTCTAGACAAATGTAATCATGATATTTTAAAAAGTTATACAACTGGGACATGCCAGAGCCCAAGTCAATTCCCAGCATAAGGGCAAGTTCATGAAATATATATGTTGAGACAAAGAATTCCCAAATGTGGCTCAGCAAGGCCCAAGTATAAAAATTATAGTAATAGCATAACTGGAAAACAATTTTAATATTTCTAAAAGTTTAGCTTTGCTTACATAAAGACAATATGAGCTAAGAGAAATGCTATTAATTTGCCCTTTCAAACACTAATGGTGTTTAGAATTTCAGTTTGGCATGCATAAATCAAAAATAAATAAAACATTCTTTAAATTTGTTTAGCTTAAGGCAGATAGAAATCTTTCAAATACCAGAAGGTCTCTTATGAAAAGTAACAACAAAAAAAGTTTAGGAATAATGAAATACATGGGAAGCACCCACATGAAGTAGGCACAGAGTGGCCCTTGCATCTGTGCATATGATCCCAGAACACCAATGACAAAGGGAGGCAGAGCCCGGAGAATCTGGTAGTTCACAGGACAAGTAGACTGTCACACATGCAGCAGCCAATCTGCAAGTCAGAGGCTATCTCAAAATAAAGGCAGAAAAAGAAGACAGATCCCCTAAGATTTTCCTCTTACCTCCACATGGGCCCTGGCTAACACACACACACACACACACACACACACACACACAAAGACATGGAAAAAATAATGAAAAATATTTAGGACTCAACTTTAGAATTTGAAAATAAATTCCTATAGATTTTTGTTTAGGCTTTAAACCAATTTTTTTTTTGAAAATGAGATTCATTCTTCTTGATCTCTTAAAGGGGAATGATGATGAGTTTAAATCTTATACAAGAAAAACAGCATGGAGACTAGTACTTGATAAAATATAAGAGCAAAGAAATGTATGAAATTTTGCATCTAAGATAAACAAATGTTCATCAAGACCTGGTGTCCCCTATGTCTGAAATGTAAGTGATTCCAGGATTCAGCATGGTATGTCGGTAGAAGAAAAGCGTAAAAACATAAAATAAGACAAATATTGTAAAAGGAAAAGTAGTTGAGATATATTTGAGGTTCTTGAAATATAGTGTCTGCGATTGTCATAGTCAGCCACACTTGGATGGGATGAACCTCCAAACCAGGTACTGTTTATGGGAGGGAAAGGATTTATTGAAGTTACAGATCTAGGGGAAGTTCTATAACGCTGAAAGAGGCTCGCCCCCTTTCACAGGTCCAAGCAGAGAGAAAAACCCATCACCAAAAACTCCAAAAGCAGGCAATTGTTGAACCCATGAATGCAAAGAAAAGACCACAGACTCAAATTTAGGCCAAATTGAAGCTGTATTTGTGCACATAGTAGCTGGCCAACAGCTGCCTCACCCAAATGCAGGACTCAGGAGAGCAGCAGCTTACAAAGGAAAAAGTGGGACTTTTATCTCCAAAACCTTGGAACATTTCCAATAAGGAATTTATCAAACAGGAGTACAATTAGGCAGGAGTTACAGAGGTGAAATAGTGTAGTTAGCTGTAAATTCCATGTGACTCAAAATAACTAGATAACCTCTTTAAAGTATAAGTAACTTTTAGGACATGCTTAACCCTTATTTGTGCATCTGTGTTTGCCCTGTCTGTTTCTTAGGGCATCATTTTTCCCTAGTAAAAACTATCCTCTCTTGTCTTATCTTAGGGGTGAGAAGTTTGGCCTCCCTGTAGTTAAATCTTTTACAACTTTTAGCCATTAACCCTTTTGCCGTGTTGGCATTTTGTCCTCTGGATGGCCTGGGTCTTCTCATGGCCCGGGAAGAGTGATAGCATAGTCAGGGTGGGGAGATTCATGGGAGGGGTAGAACACACTCAGAGAAATTCCAGGCCAGTTTAAGGTATGGTCAAATAACTTTGTTGCAAAATAATTTCTAATTCCAGGATGACATCTTTCTGGTTCTTCAAAATTACACATCAACATACCAACCACAGGAACTCCAGGCTTGAGCTCAGACTGCTCTTTACATATGTATAGCTGGAATTCTAGACTCATCCCAGAAACACCTTAGGGCTGGACCCTAGGATCTGGCCAAGGTTACATCCCCTCCAGCCAAGCATCTGGAGAAAAAAAAATGAATAGACTTCTGAATATATTGGGGGACATCCATTCAAACTTCCAGAGGGATCATAATTTTTCAGATTCATCACTTTCCACTAGCAAGTTTGCAAAAAGTCATTGAATGTCTCTACTAAATTACTTATAAAATGTAAACAAAGGTAATTCATTGTATTTTGCAACTATTAAGTACTTGAACAAGACTTATTACTATTCTATAGTTGTTTTTCAAATAAACTATGGCTATTTATTGCCCTTTTTTTCTAAAATTAAAAAGTGAGATTCTTTAGACTACACACTGTAACTCCTAAAACATGATAATGATAACTAATAAACATAGAATGATTTTGAATATAGAATATTTAGTAAATAATAATAGACCATATAATAAAATTTAAATTCAAAGCACACTGAGTTTACAAAATTGAGTATACCCATTTCTTGGTATATGGAGATTCCCTTTCCATCACTAGTGTATTAATAGATTCATATGTCTTCCATTTTGCTGCAGAGACTTAAAAAATTGTGCTTGTTTCTTAGACTGGTCAGTCAGTCCACCTTGTGTTGGAGGATGAGTCCACCAGCTCGTCATTGCTTCTGCAAACGTGTAAATGTAATATTTAATTTTTATCAACATGTGATCATTGAAACCCTAGATTCAAAAAAGTTGTGAAACAAAGATTGGTTATTTCTAAGTTAAACGTATGTAGATTCTAACTAGAGATGGTGATAAATGCTAGCTAAGCCAAAACAAGAACTGATCTGTCTGCTTTAGATAACATTAAAAAAAAAAAAAACACTTCAAAGCAAGTTTGGAGTGTGTTGTGGTCAGCTTTCTAGTTGCTGCACAGAAAGAACCCAAGCAAAAGCGACTTATGGAGGAATAGGTTTATTTGGCTTAGGGACTCCAGGGGAGACTCCATCCTGGCAGGGAAAACGATGGCATGAGCAGAGGGCTGGACATCACCTCTGCCACAGCACTGCAAACAGTGGCAGGAAGGTGTGCCAAATACTGGCAAGGGGGAGCTGGCTTATAACCCCCATAAGCCTGCCCCAACAACACAGCTCTAGTGAGGTTCTAATTCCCAAATTGCCACCAGCTGAGGATCGATCTATCAGAACACATTCATTTGTTTGTGGGGGACACCTGGATCAAACCATGACAGAGTGCTATCCTTTTAAAAGAGTAGCATATATTTTCCTGTAAAGTTTTGATGACCTAGAACTGAAGCTGCAACAATCCTAGAGGAGATTCTCTAAAAAGTCATTGACTCAGACACAGAGGATTCATCAATCCTTCCTTTGCTGTCTTAATGTGAGGCTCCAAAATCTCTCTAACTGAATAAAAGGGAAAATAAATTACCAGGTTTAAATATAATACCTAGTTCTCATGCTAAATAATTATGGCTTCACTGGAAACTTTGATAGAGCAGTAATGAGCAGTGCAATCTATAATGTGTAATGTATCAACTGAAATGTTATATTAGATTCTTTCAGCCAGTTTGGTTTCTATGTGGCAGTGAAATATAAAAGAGATTAGGCACCCAAACCAGAATACTAAAAGCTCAGTCCTCTTCCCTTGAGAATACAAAATGATGCACAAACATGTGTGCATATATTAACAATAAAGTAACCAAATAACGCTTTGATTTTTGACACAATATAAATTTAAATATCTAATATAATCAAAAAATAGACAAAAGGAATTTATACACAGGCTTTCAAAGGAAAGGAAAAGTGTACTAATTGCACACT
The DNA here is from genome assembly GCA_004024765.1 of Zapus hudsonius. Taxonomy (NCBI): domain Eukaryota; kingdom Metazoa; phylum Chordata; class Mammalia; order Rodentia; family Dipodidae; genus Zapus; species Zapus hudsonius. The sequence continues at coordinate 17,643 of PVHP010034083.1, forward strand.
TTGCTCTGAAGCCAGCCTTTTCTTAACAATACTCAGATTAAAACACTCCAGTACCTTTTCAGCCCCAGTAGAATACTTTTCAGCACCCGCGGCTTCTTTCAGAATCCATGATATGTCATTTCTCATCTTTTATGTATTCATTCACTCACTCATTCATCCATTTCTATAAACATGCATGTGGCATTTAGAATGTATCCAATACTAAGAGCTGGGATTGCAATAGGAAACAGACACATTATGGATTTTCTTAATCTATTAAAAGTAAGACTTTATTTCAATAGGAAAATGAAGATATTTGAAAGAATATAAGTGGCCAATTTCTTAAAAGATACCTGGTACATATAGCATGGAGCATGTAATAGTAATTAGATCCTCTAGGCAAAAGAAAAAGTACAGACCAAGGTCCAAGAGCCAGAAGGAGTGTGATGCATTTGAAGAATTGCAGAGAACACTAAAATCCCTGGAGAATAGAGACATGAAAGAGATGGAGGTGTTGGATAGAGGATACAGACGCCTCAGGGTTTTAATTTTCATTCAGGAGTGTTGGTAAATCATTACTGCATTTTAGCCAAGAGAGTTTTCTACATTCTGTATCTCAATGCAGAACAGACCATCTGATACATTACCTGCTTTGTAAATATAAAGTTTTATTTTATCATAGTCACATCTATCCATTTATACATTCTCCACCTTTTTTATGGGTGTGTGTGTCTGTGTGTTCTACAATGGTTCAATTGACTGTAAATAGGAAGTTGACACCTCCTGCAAAGATGATGAAAGTACTGATTTGTCTCAACGAAAAGCTTTGCTGACTCTTACTGTAAAATATTACTGCCTCGTCTGAGGTGAATGAATGTGAGGAGGCAAGAGTGAACAGGTCATTATCAGTTTAGAGTATGCTGTTCTTAGAAGAATGGACCAAGGGCAGGGGAGACGGCTCAGTAGCTTGCAAATCCTGCTGGCCTGGGTTCAATTCACACAGTACCCATGAAAAGCCTGGTAATGGGATGCAGTATCAGGAGAATCCAAAGCTTCACTCTACATTACATGATGGTGCATGAGTGCACCCCAACATGCATACATTCATGAGAGCACACACAAAAAACACAAGTAAATATATTTTTAAAAAGGACAAACCAAACATCATAGCTTGAACTCAATAGTTGTGATGGTAGACATGGATTTATTGATGGATCTGAGGAAGAATTAAGAAGTGGGCAGACATTAGTGAATTATTGGATATGTTAAAAGAAGGTGAGGGAAATCTCAAGGATAAATTTTATGTTTATGTCTTATATTGAGGGATGGATAGTAGTGTTATTTGATAGAAGTACACCAGACTTAGAAAGAAGATGATAAATTTAAGTTTGGACATGTTAGGTTTGGGTGTTATTTGAAATAACTCAGAAGTAATGTAAAGTTCATAGTTGAGGCTGGAGCTCAGATTTTTAAAAATCTGAAGCAGACAACACAATTTATGACCATATGTGAATAGGAGTCATATGAATTACTGACTAGAAGAGATATTTTATACAAGTCTTGAGAAACTCCAGTTTTTTTTAAATATATATTTATTGTCCATAATGAGTTACATTATTTAGTGGGCAAACCATGC
>PVHP010034084.1:0-19229 GCA_004024765.1 Zapus hudsonius
CTGAAACAGAAGGGCAGCCACTGGGTCTTCCAATAACCTGTGCTCAAGGTACCATGAGATCTGATTGTCACCCTGTATATAAGGAGACTGAGACCTGCAGAGGGGATCCAGAACAGTTCCTAGGTCTCTGCTCCTAAGTCCTAGACTTGTCTCATCTTGTCCATCTTCCACAGGATCCTACACCACAGCTCTTCCCTCCAGCGAGCAGGCTTCTAACAGCAATTTCAACCTCTTCAGGTTCATGTCCAAGGCTGTGAAAAAGTCCTGGAGGTATTATAAGGCCAAGTCTGCCAGAATCTATCAGCCTTGGGAAGTGTGGTAGCTTGTTATACTTCCTCCCAAGTCTCAGAAAATCTAAAGTTACCAAGACACAAAAGAACTTAATATACACTCAGTAGCATTAAAATGTCCCAGGTCTAAAGTCCTCATGAGTCCTGTCGAGGGATGGGGGAGGGGATACCTCCCATTGAATTATTGGTCAGGGAGACCCTTGAGGCCCCAAAATAATATAGGTGATTGCCAAATGCTTTTGGTTGCCCACTAGAACTAGATGGTAAGACCCTGTTGCTGAGGACAGCATATGCTCCTGTTGCAGGATACTGAGAAATCAAACTGGAGCTGAGCTGGAAGCCACCACCCTGCTGGCTAGCTGCCATTGTGCTGTACAGTGCTAGAGAAGAAAAGTCATCAGTAGTCTTGCCCAACAGTGGACCTTAAAAGCTATACAACTTGTTAGCCAGGCAAGAGGTGCCCACTGCTACAACTGTGGCATTTCTGTATAAGGGTAACCAACTGCTCTCTAATTGGACTTGAGGCTTGCTCCATGGAAGTAAATCCATGCCTGGTACTGAAGACCTAATCAAAAACCTATGGCTGAGGAGGTTATGCACTCTAGGAGGAAAGCTACAACTGTTGTTTGGCTAAATGAGTAAGTCATGCCCATCATATTGTCCTCTAGGGCTGGAGAGATGGCTTGGCAGTTAAGGTGCTTACCTATAATACCTAGTGATCTGAGTTTGATTCCTCAGTACCCACCAGGTGCACAAGGTGGCACATGCATTTGGAGTCTTTTTGCAGTGGCTAGAGGCCCTGGCATGCCCATTCTCTCTATCTCTCTTGTATCTCTTTCTGATTGCAAATAAATAAAGATTATCCTCTTAAATATTTATGTTTATGCCCATAGATTAGTGCTGCTCTCACTTTGGGTCAGAAAAGGTTTTGTTGTTGTTGTTGTTGTTGTTTTGAGGTAGGGTCTCACTCTAGCCCAGGCTGACCTGGAACTATGTAGTCCCAGGCTGGCCTCAAATTCATGGTGATCCTCCTACCTCTGCCTCTCAAGTGCTGGGATTAAAGACATGCGCCACCACGCCCAGCACAGAAAGCTTCTTTTTGTAGAATACCTGTGATCTGAACCAGAAATCTGGGTCCCACACAGTCTCTCCTCGTAGAAAACACATGTACTGCAGGGTTTTACAGCGGGCAGCAGGCTTGTCAAAACTGACGTCCACTGGCTCCCTTGTTCTGGAAAATGCCTGATAAACCATTCCTTTCCTTCCCACTGCTCTGCTGTGGGAAGCTGCCCAGGGATTATCTGCTGACAACAAATGACAGGATTTTTAAACACCATTGGAGAGCCTGTGGGCTGTGGGCTTACTCCTTAGCTACTGTATTTGTGTGATTATTTCGATAGCACCGTTGTTTGCTTTTTACTCATTGTTTGGTGCCATGGTCCTCTCCCCTTTCACTGCTTTGATTGGATTCATGGCACCTTCTGTTCTCATCACTCTCCTCTCTGGAAGTTACCATTTCTGCATCTTTCATCTCAGAGCTTGCCCCATGTTGATTCACACACTTGACTTGTGGTCAGGAGTCAGGCACATTCAAACCAGCTCAGACCTCCCCTCCCCACATCACTGTCTCTGGTTCATTCACCTCCATTTTGAGGCGACTTGAGACATTGGCTCCCATCATTCCACATGGCAACTGCTCTTGGATCTTCCTACATGCTCACCAACATCTCTGCCCACCATCGCTTCTTGCCTCCCACTCTTTCCTTCTGACTTTGATTTCTTCAGGAGAATATTTTCCAGTACTGCTTCGGCAAGGATTTGGGGGTGGTTACTTTTTTGTCTTCAGCTAAAACTGTCCTCCATTTCACTCTGCTCTGTGAACTGTAGCTTAGCCGAACCCAGGACTCTCAGCTTGTTCCTTCAGCCCAGAAAGACCTCACTCCCCAGCCCTGAGCTTCAGGTCTTCCACTCGGCCCAGCTGCCATCCTATGAGGAGGTCTTTGGCCAGGCCAACCTTTTCTCTCAGGCCTGTCTGTGTTCCGCAGTGTCAGGGTTTGAGTGTGGGTGGTACCCATCCCCAAGCACTCTCTACAACTGAAAACTTGATCTATAGGGTGGCACTGTGGAGAGTTGTGAGGACCTTTAGGAGATGGGACCTTAAGTCACTGGGGGCTACCCTTGAAGGAATTGTAAGCCTGACTCTGTCTCTTTCTCTCTCTCCTCTCTCTCCTTTCTCTCTCTCTCTCTCTCTCTCTCTCTCTCTCTCACACACACACACACACACACACACACACACACACACACACACACATTCTCTGTGATGTACAGGCCATCCATCATGCTCACCAGAGGTCAAATCAATGGGTCCACCCAATCTTGAACATAAGCCTCCAAAACCATGAGCCATATAAACCCGCTCTTTATGAAGCCAGCTCATGAGCATCTCATTATCTGATACGCATATGTGTGTGAATATATTCAGCACCACTTGCCTCATCTGGGACTTGGGCTTAAGCCCTACCGTTCAACTCAGAAAACCTCCTCCTCTCTGCTCTCTCTTTCCTGATATCACACTAGGTACACGTTGAAGGGGTTCCCACTCTCATTCCCCCAACCTTCCTTCTGTGTCTGAGTCTAGGTCAATACCCTGAGTGCTTCTCAAAGTACACCCTTCACACATCCATTTTGCCGTCCCCACGAGGTGGCTGACAGACCCCCATGCAGTGAGGGCTAGCCCCATGGATGCCATTACAGTGATATTGTGCTATGTAACTTCCATGCTGAGCCTGGGATGTACCCTGACACCTCTGCTCTGTTGCCCACGGACTGCCCTGCAAATACTCCACTTGGGTGTAGCTCAGTAGTAGAGCACTAGTGAGAGCACAGGCAGGACCTAGGGACACATGGATTCAATCTCAGTACTGGGGGGAAAGAATACACAAGAACCTCAACTGAGCCTCCACTGACTGCTGTTCGATGGCCACACAAGCCCTATTTACCCACAAGACCAGCTAGACCATCCTGCCCAGCTTCACCACTCTAGACCACTGGTGGAAGCTCTGCCCAGCTGAAGCCTGGCCCAGCAAGCAAATACCCCAAACCAATAGCAGTGAGAGGCAATGAGAGGTGGATGACTCTTAGAAGTACCCAGTTCCAGCATTTCTATAGGTAGGGCCTTCCCATGCACTTCCTCCTGGTATAAAGGATTCTCTCTCTCTCCCTCCCTCCCTCCCTCCCTTCCTCCTTCCTTCTCTCCCTCTCTCCAGATCAGAACTCAAAAGCCTGTTTCTATGCATGTACTGCTGGGCACCTGTGGTTGAGTGGTCCATTTGAACCATCTGCTCTGATCAGGTGCCACATCCGTGACTCCACAAACACATCAATCCAAACCCTGACTCCTGCCTTGCCCAGCGGTTTCTCCACAACACTAGCCAATTGCAAACGGCATCCTTAGCTCTCCCCTTTCTCAGCCAGGTCTCACCATCTTCATTTGGGACCCTGGCCCATCCTTCCTTGCCATCCCAGAGTCCAACTTCCCTGCTACTCCTCTGCTGCCAGTCTCCCTCCCTCCCACAACAGGCCTGAGAGATCCTCAAAGGCAAATTCCATCGTGGCTCTCTCCTTGATTGTAGCATGACACCATCCTGTGCACATGGAGCCACATTACACCTCAGGTGTCCCCTGTCATGATGTACTGAACTCTGTCCTCACTCTGCTGACTACCAGCCATCCTCTAACATGCTAGCTAAATGGCCACCCTACAGGGCTTACCCCACCACACACAGGCGACCACCTTTTCAAGGCAATAAAATGTATATAACATACAACTTCCCATTTTATTTTTTGGTTTTTTGAGGTAGGGTCTCACTATAGCCAAGGCTGACCTGGAATTCACTATGTAGTCTCAAGCTGGCCTCGTACTCATGGCTATCCTCCTACCTCTGCCTCCCGAGTGCTGGGATTAGAGGTATGTACCACCATGCCTGGCTCAATATCCTATTCTAAAATGTATGGGTCAGTCAATGGCCTTCAGCACATTCACAGTGCTCTCCCACCATCGCCTCTCTCTAGCCCCAAAACCTTTTCACAAGGACGGGGGTGCAAGCCAGGCATGGTGACTCTGGTGGTTTAAAGGTAAAATGTCACCCACAGACTCATGTGTTTGAATACTTAGTCCCTAGTTGGTAGTGCTGTTAGAGAAAGTTGTGGAACCTTTAGAAGACAGAGCCTTGATGGAGGAAAAGTGTCACTGGGCTTTGAGGTGTTATAGCCCAGTCCCTACCATTCTTGCTACTTCCTCCCTGCTGATGTGATAATGACGCTGGCTATCTACTTTAGCCATCTCTTCTGCTCACCTGTTGACAGATGGCTTTGACTCTTGGTTACTTATTATGCATAAAGCTGCTATGAACATGGGTGCATAGTTTAAAGAAGTATTTGACACTTATATGGTTGATAACACTCTGGGTTTTTTTTTAAACAAAATATAAAGGAAAGGGTTGCCCAGGCTCCTTGGGAAGCAGTCATAGAGAGTCAACCATACGGAGATTTGAGGACCTCCATTCTTCAGCCATGAAGGAGATGTCACTTGAAGTGTCCCCAACACTCCTCTCAGCACGATAACAATGAGAAACGGAAGAGTTTCAGATACTGTAAGAAGGAAAAAATCATTCCATTCATCATATCCAACTACTCTACATAAATTACCATAATATAAAATGTTCTATTCTACTTCTGCCTAATTTATTCAGATCAGTAAAAAAAAACATTCATTTTTGTCTTTCTCCTTCAAACACTTGAATTGCCCATCAATATCTAAGTTTCTCTGCAATTCAACTGTGAAAAGTACAAAAGTAATTGTTTCTCCAAATGGGGCCCATTTAGAACCTGATGAAAGCTACAGTTTCTTCTGGAAGAAAGCAGGGTTTTGTGGACATGCAGAGGACAGCAGTGGTTCCAGGTTCCATCTCTGTAGTCTGACAAGCCTGAGCTCAAATGCCAGCTCTGCCTCTTTCTGGCTGTGAATCTGCAAGTTCGCTTCTCTCTGAGATGTTGTCTGTAAAACACGGTGCACTGGGAGAGTCTAAACAAACAGCCCTGCAGCTTTCTGTCAAGCCAACAGAACAGGCTGTCTCCTCAGTCTACCTAGTACAGGAGACCTCTGGCTGGGAAAATAAAAACCGACACTCCAGGCTTCTCTTGAACTGTAACAATCAGTTTTTTTTCTACTTAACAATATGTAATACTCACTTTAACAATTAGAGCTGAAGTGGCTAAAGAATCTGGGCCTAGGACTTTAAACTTGCTTACATTTCTTTCTGTGTATTTTTCACATCCTTCTGCTCTGTATTTTTCTCTCTTTCATTATAGATTTTAATCAAGCCAGCAAACAGACTCAATACTTTTCTGCCTTGAAATTTCCTCTGCCAATCACATTAGTTCACTACCTTTAAATCCAACTTCACTCAAGTTCTCAAGACACGGCAGAATGTAGAGCCTTTTCCAGAATTTCATATAAACTGTCTTTAGCCCTGATCCCAATAATGTTCTTTTATTCCTTCTGGAACCTCATGAGTCAAGCCTCCACAGTCCTCCTTTCTTTCAGCCTTCTGGCCATTCAAGCTCCCAAAGAATGGCCCGTTAAGCTCTGCTTACAGCATCAAAAGGCATCTCTGGTCCAAAACTCCAAATCCTTCTGTATTAGTCACTTTCTAATCACTGGTACAAAATATTTAACCAGAAGCAGTTGAGGGAAGGAAAGGTAGACGTTTTGGGTTACAGTCCACCAAGGCAGGGAAGGCATGGTAACAAGAACTTGAGGCAGCTGTTCACATTTGGTCCCCAGTGAGGAAGCAGAGCAGAGCAATGAATGCTGAATACTCAGCTAGCTTTCACCTTTTTATACAGTCTAGAAACCTAGTCCATGGCATGGTGGTGTCCATAGGTAAGGTAGGGTTTTCCCACCTCAGTTACTCTCATCTAGAAAAATCCCTCACAGACAGACCAGAGATTCATTTCCATGGTGATTCTACACCCTGTCAAGTTGACAACCAGTGATTAACCATTAAAGCCCCCATTGCTGTCATAGTGTCTGACATTCAGTCCCAACCCTCCCAACAACAGGGATGTGGTACCTGACCAGGAGCAAGCAGTCAACTGCCAGCATCCCTGCTCCTGGGAAGAGCACAGAAGGGGGGGGAACTACAGTGTAGATCCCACTCATCATTACAGCTCTCTGTGACTGAGTCTTTCAGAATGCCCCAAGGTGAGCTACACCTGACAGGCTACTAGAAAAAAAAGAGGACAGAGGCAGTGTGCACCTGTTGAGACCCTTTCACCTTCAGAAGGTACTGAAAGCAGCAGCTTAAAGCTGTGAAGGCCTGTGGGGCTCCATCAAACACAACACTGTACTTTGAGGAATGAATGTCAGTCCTGTAACAAGGCCACACCCTCTCATCTCATGATGGCTGAGCTATCACTATGAGCCTTTGCTCCCAACAACTGTATAAAATAGGTCCCATCAACCTCACTTGACAGCTAGGGAAACTAAGATACAAGGCTGGGAGAGACAAGGCAAGGATCCTCACCAAGATCCTGGTGAGGGAAGCCCCTGTTGCCCTATCAGCGGTTCCGATACTATTTAGCCACCAAAGCCACAGCCAGTGCAGAGACTGAAGACGATTTAAAATGGGAAAAAAATTCTTAAAACCCACAGCATTATATTTATTTCTTTTTGAGATGGGATCAGCTCACCATCACCCACCACCTCTATTGTCACCCACCTCTGCATACTACTTTTGAGCTATCTGCACAATGATGCCATCAACTCAGACAAGACAAAAGCACGCAGCACTGATGGGCTCTTAGGTGCATAGCTGCATATTTAAAACAGAGCTGCTACCCTGGGAATTCTTGGTAGACCAAAACACCTCTCCTCTTAAGACTGAATTACCAACCACCTCCCTGTTTCCTATGGGGCAGTGTACACAGCCCTAGCTTCTCTCCCACAGGTGATTCCCCGTATCGATACCACAGAATCCAATTATCAATTATGTGAAATTTATGACTCCCAACTATGACTCACCCATTTAACAGAAACCATATCACACAATTCCAGTAAGTAGGCTGCTCTGACTGGGAAACAGCACCACAGTGATGGCAAAATCCCATAGAAACCAGCCCTGGCCCTGCCTAACGCATGCACGCACACTCTCCTTGGCCCTGCAAATGCATCAGTACAGGCTCTGTGAGGTCCCATGCTCCCAACCACACAGACACCACAGCAAGACCCAGGAATGGAGGCTACCTGCTTGATGAGAGTTCTATCTTGAGGAGCTCTACAAAGTCACCTTAAACTCCCAGGCCCTCCACCTACACTGGACCACAGCCCAAGTCTGAAAGAAGGCTCTGGAGGAGGCCAGAGATACAGGCAGGTGGCAGGAACCCCAACCTTCTGATTCCAGGGAGCCTGTGACACAGAACAGGGTGAAGGGCCAGCCAACCAGCTTGACTCAGCACTGTGAGCGTCAACGCCTGGACTTCTAAAACCCCAGTGGGTGCCAAAGGCCCACTAGAAGTGGGAGCTGGCCCAGAACAGCCTGAAGGGTTGTCAGGACACTGACTTCCAATAGCTCATCTGGAGAGAAACCTACCACTACAAGGGTGGCCTTAGCCTCTTGTGTTATTTTTCTTTTCTTTTTTTAAAATATTTTATTTATTCATTTTCAATCAGAGAGATACAGAGAAAGAAAGAGAGAGAGAGAGAGAGAGATACCAGGGCCACCACCTTGTGGGTCTGGCTTATGTGGGTCCTGGGGAATTGAACTGGGGGCCTTAGGCACTTAACCTTAACCGCTGAACCATCTCTCCAGCCCGTGTTATTTTTTTTTTGTTGCTGCAACAAAATACCAACGTAAGAAAGGTTTTATTCTGGCTCACAGTTTGAGATTCCAGACTATCATGGAAGGCATGGTGGCAGGAACATGGAGCAGCTGGTCACATTGGATCTGAAGTCAGGAAGCAGGGAATGATGAATACTGGTGTTCAGTTCACTTTCTCAATTTTGTTAAGACAAGGTCTCCCTCTAGCCCAGGCGGACCTTTAACTCATTCTGTAGCCTAGGCTGGCCTCAAAGTCACAGCAATCTGTCTATCCCATCCTCCAAAGTACTGGGATTAAAGCCATGAGTCACCACATTGCACACTTTATACTTCTATTCAGCCCAGGACCTCAGCCCACGGAATGGTGCCTCTCACACCTCAAGTTACCTATTCTAGAAACTCCCATCAGATATGCCCAAAACTTGTCTTCTAGGTAACTCTAGCTCTTGTCAAGTTAATAATCAGTGTTAACCATCACAGCCTACACTGGGCCTTTAGAGTTTATGAGCTGAAAGCTAGCCAACAACTTGGCTAGAAGGTAACACTCAAATCCCTAATGCCAGCACAGACGCCATGCCTGGCACAGGGACAGATACAGTACCATAAGGACAGCCAGCAGTTTGTTCCCAAGGTGAAGCGGAGTGGGAAAATAAAGGTCTGCACTTAGGCCCCAGGTCGCAAGAGGACCACTTGTCCCTCACCTCCACCAGACCCTTTCCACAATGCTCCTCGGGGTTTGCTGACACCCATCAGCATCCACACCCCTCTTCTTGGCCACTGTGGAGAGCCCTGAAAGAAGGGCCAGGCTGCACCTTGTTGATGTCCATGACTGACCAAGATCACAGCCTTTAGAACTAAGATAACACAAGGCTTTCCATCAAGAAAAAAAAAATCACAGAGCTGTTCAAATGGATGATTTTAAGAAAATCAATGGTAACATAATGCTTTGCAAATGTCATTTTAATGTTAAACTATTGTATTATTCATTGGGTACTTTTTTACCCAACTTAAGTAGTTATTAATGTTTCAGATATCAAATTTTCTGTCAGGCAAAAATATTCTAAGTATTTCTCTTCACTTGTTAGAAGTACAGGAATAATGGGGGGGGAATTCTGAATATTTTCCACCATACTGTAATGAACAAGATCTGTCTGTGTTCAGTTTTAAACCAAATCAGAGATTAAATTTTTACAGACAGTCTGACGGGTATACCTCAATACAACAGTGAAAAAAGGAATTCTGTTGAAAACACCAACCCCCCCCCCCGCAGAAACATCCTCCACCACTAGCACTTAACACATCAACTTTCTCAGGCTGAGAATCCTCACAGGACTGACCCTGTGCTCACTGTACCAAAACATGTTCAATAAGGCAGGAAGAAGAAACATAAAATTCAGCTCATAATTCAAGGCAAAAAAAAATCTGAGCTTTAGTTTGAAAAATGAAAGAAAAGCTGTTCTCAGAGTGACATAAATAACACAGTCCAATACTTTAAACAATCAAGACATTGAGTTCCAATGACAGATCTCTAACAAGAGAAGCTGACAGTGACCACAAAGCATCCGTTTCAGGGACGGCCGTGGCCACAGCAGAGATCTAAGACAGAGATGTGGCTCAAGTCCAGGAGTCAGGGACAAACATTAGACAGGGTGCTGAGAAATAGCAATGAGGAAAAGGTGGATGAAATCTGATTTATTTCTACCCTTCTTTCTAAAGCACACAGCTTCAGGCTGAATCAATGAGATCTGCTAATTCAACTCCCTACAGCTGATGCAGCATGACTAGAAGGGCAGCTGCCTCTTTAAGAGGAAACTTTAGGGACAGGATTCTTAACTGTGAGGCATAACCTCAAGGGCATTTTCACTTTGGAAGTCTTTTTCTCTAAACTAAAACAGGCAAGGCGACTCTGAATTCAGCTACTGATGAAACGGAGTAGGCAATTTCTGTTTCTTCTCTTCCAACTGCAAGGAGGATGGTCCTAGAAATTCTCTATCTGTGGAAAGGGTGTCCAGAGGCCCTACTGCTCCCACAGGCATTCTCAGAGACACCAAAATGTCATTTGGCCTGCCTGTCCCGGCCATTTTTTCATTGAAAAAGGAGCCCAAAAGGACTTTTTCAGAACTGGACTTCTTTGTGGTTTTGTTTTTCCCTTTTTTTCTTAGCTGGTTACACTAAGTCACTCAAAGGAAAACCCACTCCTTGTAGAGATATCTAAGGCAGGGGCCCGTGCCACCCCTGACAGATCCACAGAGTAACGTGACAGCAAGGCAGGACTGAGCACCTAGAGGGGATTGCAGCAAGGATGGTGCTGGGCGCCCAGGGCGTGGCCAAAGGCAAGCAGGCCAAGCCACACCCATCGTCAGGGCCCCCAGAACCCCCAGGACACCAGCAGCTGCAGTACAACAGAGACAGACGCGCAAACGCCACTGCTGCATCAGGGCTCAGAAATCCAGAAAGCTCTCTGACCATGCCAAGGCTGGTGGGGCAGCCCCATGCACTAAGCTTTCATCCCAACACTCAGACAAAACTCCCAGACCTCAGAGCCCTAGGAGTCCCTACACTTTGGTTGCCACTTCCAAACGGACCCACATTCTCCCCCAGAATGAGCCAGCATGCCAGGCGACACTTATTTAAAGAAACCCCACCCTGAAAGTCCATTCCTGTAATGGGGAGCAAGGATCCTAGACCGACAAAAGTGTCCAGGTGCGTGTGAGAAAGGGTCAGTCCCTTGGGTAGGTCAGCGGGAAGGCGGGCCTCCTACCTCCAAGCCACCCGGACTAAGTGCCTGCACTCCCCACCCTTGGTCATTGTGGTGACCCCACCCAGGCAGTGACCTCCTGAAGACCCCAGCGCTGCGGTGCCCCGGCTGCACTAGCCTCTAACGAGCCACTCAGGACGCAGCGGGTGCGCCCTGCACCCTGGCCGCATCCTTAGCACCGTTGCACCCACCGTGAGCGCACCGGGCCCGGCTCAGGCTGCGGCCAATGGAACTCCGGGCAGCGGAGACACAGCGCCCGCAGTGCGACTGGCGCAGCCGCCCAGGCGCGAGGAGCGCCGCCCCGACCCGACCCCGCGACGCGAGGAGGGACGCAGGCTGGAAAGCCGCACCTCCGGACCTCCGAGGCTGCAGGCCCTGGGCGCCTCGCCCCACCACCAAGAGGAACACCGGCCCGGAATCGGAGGGGATGCGGGTGGGGACAGGGCCAGCGTGGGGATGCGAGCTAGGGCGAGGTCCAATCCAGTCCTGGTTGGAAGGGAGGACTGGATAGTGGCCTGGGGACCCTCTCTGGACACGAAGGAAGAAACCTAAGGATTGGGAAACCGATGGGGAAGAAGGTCTTACAGAAGTGCGAAGGGAGGATGGGAGACCCACTATTCTGGGTCAGAATAATTGGGGGTGGGGGGTCCAGAGGTCTGAGGGAAGGATTCGTGGTGCGGGGAGGGAGAAACAAGAAAAGTAGGGGGTCTGCCCTGGGCCTGAAGGCCTGGACCACGAGTAGGAAGGATCTGGGGTCCGAGCAGTACCAAGACTAGAAGGAAGAGGGGAAGGAAAAGTGCACCCAGGCCCGAATGGTAGCAAGGGGGGCGTCTGGCACGAATAGGAAGGTGCAGTCGATGCGAGCGAGAGGTAGGGAGATAGGATCTGCCCAAATCGTGGAGTAGAGGGCAGAGGTGTAAGAGGCTCCAGGGAAACGGGGTCTGGCTCTCCAGGGAGGGACCTGCAGGGTGTCGATGGGGGGGGGAGCGCGATGAGGGGGGCACCGGGCAGGAGCTGGAACCGCTCACCTTGGGTTTGTATAGCCACTTTCGGAACCTGTTCATCATCGCCGCGCCGGCCCCGGCCGCGCTCCGGGCGGCCCTCACCCTCCGGGCCCGGCTGCGGAGCGGGGCGGAAGCGGAGGCAGGGCCGGGGCCGGCCGGGGTAGGCAGAGCACCAGAGGCTGACGGCAGGTGCGCGGGGCAGGTGCGCGGCCGGAAGGATGCTCTGCGCGCGGCGCCCGGCGCGCGGCCAACCCAGACCCGCGGGCGAATGCACAGACAGGCGCGGGCACGGGGCGCGCGGCGCCTCCCGCTCGCTGACACCCCGCGCCTCCGCTGGTCACTGCCGCCCCGCACCGCACCGCACGGCACATGCGCCGAGGGCGTCTCTAGCCCCTCAGCCCGCCGCGAGTCCCGGGCGGAGCCGGCCTGGGAAGCCGCCAATCCGCGGAGCGCCACTGCGCCCCGCCCGGCCGGAGACGCGCCCCGCAGGGCTCGGAGGCTCCGGACTACAGTTCCCGACGCGCACCGCGGCGTTGCTAAGTGACGGCGTCCAAACGACGCGCTGCGGGGGTGCGGGCTGAGGTTTGCCGGGCCGGGAGAGGAGAGAGCGCGGCGGAGGAGGCTGAGTGGCCGCCAGGTACGCGGGCCGGTGTGGGAGAGGGACCGCCCGGTCGAGCGAAGCGCAGCCGCATCCTGGGCTTCCCACCACCACTTTCCATTTTCTCCGGTTCTCATCTTCCTGGCTTCAGCAGACCCAGTCTTTCCAGCTCCTTGATTAAAGTTAACGGGGTTTTCCCCCCTCTCCAGTCACCACAAAAGGTACTTTTTATAAAAAGATACTTTTTTTTTTTGGTTTTTGGTTTTTGGAGGTAGGGTCTCGCTCTAGCCCAGGTTGACCTGGAACTCACACTGTAAATCGCAGGCTGGCCTCGAACTCACAGCGATGCTTCTACCCCTGCCTCCCGGGTGCTGGGGCTAAAGGCGTGTGCCATCACGCCGGGCTTAAAAAGATACTTTTGAAAGACACTTTTCCATAATGTACTACCTACCCAGCAGTTCTCACATTTGAATCTGTAAAAGCATTCATTGAAAGTGGGTGCTGGGGAGATAATAGAACGCTTGCAATGCAAGCATGAGGACCTGAGTTAGATCCCCAGCACTCACATAAAAAGCCAGGCATGGTCACAACGCATGCCTGTAACCCCAGCGCTGAAGGAGGTAGAGACAAGTGGATCTCAGGGGCTCACTGATCAGCCAGTTTAGCGGGAAAATGGTAAGAGCTCTGGGTTCAGTGAAAGGCCATGCCTCAAGGAAATAAGGTAGAAGAGATGGAGGAGGACAAAGAAAGTATTTAGGGCTTCTGCAAGCATGTACACATGGTGCACACATCTGCATATACACTACACAAAAAAGGATGAAAACCCACATCTGAGTACCTATTATGTACCAAACAGACAACAGAGAACACATAAGTGGTCCCACTTTAAATTTTCTTCCACAGCTGAAGAAACAACCATAAAGAGGCTGAAGATCCCAACAGCCTTGCTTTTCCACTCACCCAAACCCAGTGGCACCTTTGAAATATGCAGTTCATGATCTGGGTGCTGATTCCCTGGACACCCTGATTCTGCATTCCATTAAAACCAACATGAGTTCAGATACCAGTGATGGAGTTCCTGTTCCCTTCTGTAGCAGTCCAGTTCCTGTTCATTTCTTTTTTATATTATTTTATTCATTTATTTATTTGAGAGAGACAGAAAGAGGGAGGAGAGAGAGAAAGAGAGAGAGAGAGAATGAGTATTGCCATGTCAGGGCCTCCTGGCACTGCAAATGAACTTCAGACACATGGGCCACTTTGTGCATCTGGCTTTATGCGGGCACTGGGGAATCCAACCCCAGGCCATCAGGTTTTGTAAGCAAGCACCTTTAACCTCTGAACCATCTCTTCAGCCCCCTCCTTGTTCATTTCTGATTGATTTTTCTGCTCAGCTCTAGCTGCCACCTGGTGGTCTCTGCTCCCCTAAAAAGCAGAATACTCCAGAGGTGCCTCTTGTCTCAGTTCCCTTCTACCTGTTCTTTCTTGAACACAGACCAAGCAGATTTCTGCCCAGGCTGTTCCTCTGAAGTCTTTTATCCAAGTTACTCTTTATCTCAGAGCTGCTAAATCCAGCAATTAGGGCTCAGCTCTCATCTCTCCCTCTGACTGTGAGCAGCAGGCCACCCAGCCGACTGCCCTTGGTGACAGGATGTCCTCATTCTCTTCTTCCCCCACAGCACCTCTGTCTCTTTCCCTGGGCCCCTTGGGCTTCTATGTTCATCCTGTAGACCCAACACTTGGTCCCTGAAAGTTGCTCTTCCTCTCCATCCCTGGTTGATTCCCTGCAACCACCGAGTTGTATAAACAATCATTCTCTCTCCAGCCTTCATGCTGGGACTCGGACCTGTTCACCCATTTTCTTCACGTTTTACACATTACAGATCCCCTCAGATTCAACATAGCCACAACTGTACTCTCAACCTCCCCCCCCCAAAAAAAAACACTGTTCCTCCCAAAGCCACTGTCTCCTCTAAGGGAGAACTCTGAGTAGATACATGGTATCATTGTACAGTGGCTGGTCTCTGGAAGTCTATCTGTCCTTGGCCTGAAGGAACACCATTCATAGCTTGAAACTGTACTCAAGATAAAGGCTGACTTCAGGAAGTAGATTTATCAGTTAGGATCAACCTTAGCTGCATGCAGCAAAAATTCCAACCTCAGCTGGGCATGGTGGCACATGCCTTTAATCCCAGCACTTGGAAGGCAGAGGTAGGAGGATTGCTGTGAGTTTGAGGCCAGCCTGAGACTACATTGTGCCACCTGCCACCTGGTCAGTCTGGACTACACAGAGTCTCTACCTCAAAAAAAAAATCCAACAAGCTGGGTGTGGTGGTGGCACACGCCTTTAATCCCAGCACTCAGGAAGCAGAGGTAAGAGGATCAGTGTGAGTTTGAGGCCAGCCTGAGACTACAGAATGAGTGCCAGGTCAGCTTAGGCTAGAGTGAGAGCCTTCCTTGAAAAGAAAAACACACAAAACAAAACAGAAGTTAATGTAAAACATACATGATTTTTTCATGTACAAAGCTGAGGGTCTTAGGATTTGGCTGAATAGTAGAACCCTTGCCTAGTGTGTAAGATGCCCTGGGTTCCATCTCTGTGTGGAGATGCAGGCCTATAATCCTGGTACCAAGGAGGCTAAGGCAGGAGGATGGGGAGTTTGAGGGCAGCATAGGCTATATAACAAGACCCCTCTCTCTCAAAGATAAACACATAAATAAATAAATAAATAAATAAATAAATAAATAAATAAAAGCTAAGAATAAACAAATGAATAAAACGTAAGATTAAGGTGCTTGCGGCATGTTTCAGATTGAGTGAATCTCTACTAATTTACAGACATGACTGCTTTGCCCTAGGTGAATTCCAGTGGGGACTCAGAATCCAAGCATCCTTTCCCTTACATTCACCCCCACAGTGCACCTGTTCCATGCCACATGTGGGTGTGCAGAGCGTCTGCCAGGAGCTCTGCCCACAGTGATCCAGAGAGGCCAGGTGGCCAGCCCAAAGGGTCCCTTTCTTCCTTCCCACCTCCAGTTTTGTTCATCCATTCCTTCCTTTCAATTCCTTCCACCCATGTCCACTCTGGACTGGGGAGGACTTGGCATGATTCCTTAGTTCTTCCTTGACTTATATATCTTCTCCACCCTGCCTTTCCCTCCCTCCAATCCCTTCTATCCCCATTATCTGTCTCTTGGTTTGCACTTAAACTGGGTTTTATTCTCTTATTTACTTAGAAAATATTATTATGTAACATCTATCTCAATTAAATGAGATGACTACACTGAACTCTATTGTACCATAAGATCCATATAAATAAACACTTACCAAAAAAACTCTTTAGGGGCTGGGGAGATGGCTCAGCACTTAAAGCTGCTTGTTTACAAAGCCTACTGACCCAGGTTTGATTTCCTAGTACCCATGAAAAGCCAGATGTACAAAGTGGCACATGTATCTGGAGGTCACTTGCAGGGGCAAAAGGCCTTGGTGCACCCCATACTCCCCCCTCCTGTTCCCAAATAAATAATATATAGAAAAAAAAGCTGTTTTAAAATGTCAAGGACTAGAGATGTGGCTCAGCAGTTAAGGTGCTTGGCTGCAAGGCTTAAGAACCTGGGTTCGATTCCCCAGTATCCATGTAAAGCCAGATGCATAAAATAGCACATGTATGTGGAGTTCGTTTGCAGTGGCTAGAGGCCCTGGTGTGCCCATTTTTTTCTCTATGTGCCTCTTTCTCTCTCTAAGAAGGAAAGATCTTTTTTTTAAAAAAAAATCAATGAAGGCTGGGGATATAGCTCAGTGGTAGAGGACCTTCTTGGCATGTATGGGACCCTAGGTTCAATCCTAAGTACTGCAAAAGAAGTTCAGTATGATATTTGAGTAGGTATTTGAGTTTTTAAATAATTTTTAATATTTTATTTATTTATTTATTTATTTATTTATTTAGAGAGGGGGCAGTAAGAGAGAGAGGAGAATGGGCATGCCAGGGCCTCAGCCATTGTGAACAAACTCCAAACATATTCTCCACCATGTGTATCTGGCTTTATGTGGGTACTAGGGAATCGAACCTGGGTCCTTGGGCTTTTCAGATAAGCACCTTAACTGCTGAGCCATCTCTCCAGCCCTTGAATGGGTTTTATCTCTGGCCATCCACAGCCATCTTTCAAAGTCAAAGTAAGATTCCTTTTTATGGTTTTTCATTCTTTTTGTTTTTGGGCCAGGGCTAGGACTCACAGGTAAGAGGCAGGGCCCTGCTCACTGCACTCACAAGGGTTAATAATGCTAAGATGATAGAGGGGGAACAGAGGAGGAAATCCCAAGCCGTAGTTGTCATAATGTAAAATGTCCCCCATAGCCTCAAGTATATGTGGTTAAGCACCCTCCTTACTCCCCAATAGGTGGAGTCTTTGGGAGGTGGAGTCTTGCTGAAGGAGGTGTATTGCTGGGGCAGACCTTGAGGTTGATCAATCTAGTTCACTGATTGTTCAGGGCTAGCTCGCTCTTACTGCTGTTCCTGTCTGCTTCTGATGCTTGATGTGAACCGGCTACCAAGGTTTTCTCCATCATGATAAACCTTCCCCTGGAAACTATAAGCCTGAAATTAATCCTTTTCTCCCATAAGCTACTTTTGGTAGGCAACAAGAAGTGCTACACAAGAAAACCAGGAAGGCCTCACAGGTGTCAGCATGAGCAACGCTGCTTGCTGCTCTGCAGGTTGAAGATGCCTAGGCACTCCTCAAGGGAGAGAGCGAGAGCAGAGGGTTATTTGAAGTTTCAGGAGCCACACATGGAGGGACTTCTAAGCCAGTGAAAGGCCCCAAAAGGAAGAAGGAGTTAGAGGGGCCCTAGGTTGTAACCTTGGGCTGTGAAGGAGTTTCGCTATGTTGAAAAGACCCCACTGGGTCCTACAGCAGCTGAGAACCTGGGGATCATTCATTGATATAGTCAACCCATGAGACCTCCCTAAACCTCCCCATCCCACCCACAGCAGCCTGGTCCAAAAACCTGTGGTCCCTGCACTATTCCCACACAGTCCAAACTCAAAGGAACCACTGAGTGCTGGTGTGGGGGCCGGGCTGGGAGACCAGATGAGTAGACTTTAAGGCCTTATCTGAACATGTCCCGTGCCATCACAGATGTGACAGGGAAGAGGAAACCATGAACACAAGTAATTGATGTAGATTCCCTAGGCAGTCTGAGGGTAGTGTGAGGACCAGTGCTTTCTGTGGAATTATAGATTTCCTTTTGTTTATTATTCACCCTCAGCTGAGAGAAACAAGGTTTTGCTGAGGCATAGACTATAAACGGGAGATGAGTCTTTTCAGACCTGGTATTTCCTTCAGGAAATATCACTGTTTGATCCCAAGACAGGAATAACTAGTAATGGAAGAACTTGGGAACCCAGTCCCTCCCCCCCCCATACACACACACCACCTCGAAGAAAAGATCTCCCAACACCCACAGGGTTTCCTTTGGCCAAGATTCCTGAAGTGTCTGGGATTGTTTTCCACTTAGGCGACCCAGAGTGGAACAAAGGGTCCCCAGAGCTGTTCTGGGATGTGAGGGCAAGGGCCCTGCATGGTCAGTGACACCAGGGTGTGGTTGGGACAAATGGAGAAGGGGTGGAGCCAGGGCAAGAATTTATCTCCAGGGAGCTTCCTGTCAGGTGCTGGTCTCAGAGAGGGTTCCCTGGCATGGTACCAGGACTTCAAGTTCATTCACCTTAGAGGCCCCCAGAAAGCCTGTCACCTACCCCATCTCCTCCCCTTATCCAGGTGCATGAGTCCCTTCACAAGAACACCATCAGACTTGCACCTTTCTGCCCACACTCAGTCCCCCACCCTGCAGGAGCTCAAGGAGTCTAAGCCACTTGTCTTTGGTTGTCCAGCAGAACCCAGCAGACTCAGGCTACAAGGAGGAGTGTAGGGCCCCTCTCATGCTACGGCCTTGGTGTACCTGCCTGTCTGGCTGAAGGAGCTCACACACCTGAACAAGGAGTTGGGCCTTCCCACTGCTTGCTGCTCTGCAGGTCACTCTAGAATGGGAGTGTTTTCACTCCCGCTCTGTCAGCAGTGCTTGACACTGCTCAAGGCTGCAAAAAACCTAGAACTCCTCAATGGGAGCTGAGGCCAAACATGACGTTTCCTTGCCTGCTGCAGGAAGATGGCCCCCACTGAATCCTCAAAAACCTTGATTATGCTGTGAAACGTACGTCAGTATCGGTGACCCTGGTGACAGTGAAACTAAAATTTCTAAGCACCTGAGCTCATCTTTTCCTAGAGCTACAGGAAGCCCTCTAACCCCCAGTAATGCCAGAGGGGAGTCACAGGTCCTCTACCCCACAGAGCCATGCCCCAGAAAAGTACATCCTTGAAGGGGAAGGGCTGGGAAGATGGCTCAGGGGTCAAAGGTACTTTGTTGCTAAGCCTGCCAGCCCAAGTTCAATGCCCAAGCCACTCACATAAGTCAGATGCAAAAAGTCGTGCAAAAATGTCTGGGTTTTTAAGCCCGCAACAATAAAGCAGCATTATTACTCACCCACCACGACTCAGGGAACTAAGCGGAAGAGGGGGCGGAAAGATTGTGAGAGCCGTGGTGGGGGAGACAGTCCGGAGGCATGACACCCATCAGTGACAACACACTTGGGCCAGGAAGACTGGGATGAGTACTAAGATATACAGGATCCCTTGCCACAAGGACTA
>PVHP010034085.1:0-19265 GCA_004024765.1 Zapus hudsonius
AAAGGAGCACTTGTATAATGGAGGAGCCTGGGCCTGGAGGAGACAATCAACAGCTTTCAAATTCGGCCAATTTTCCAGTAAGTGAGGGGGCCCCCTTGTCTGGAACTAGGGATTCAGGGCAATAGGCATCGGATCCCGTACTCTTGGGCTCCCAAAACAAGTTGCACTATGGGAGCGATTTACGGGGAGGCTACTAAAAATAGAATCTAGGTAATCCAGAATTGTGTATATTTGTTAACGTACACTGATCTCACTCTCCGATGGAGATTGTGTTTGTATTTTTCAGGATGCAGCGAGAGACCTGGGGCCCATCTAACCCTACCAACAGACCATAGGCCGATAGCTGAGATTCTGGCAAGAGAAGAGCCACCACAGTCATATCGTGGAGGATCCAAATGGAACCCCGCAGAGAATGACGGGATGAACAAGGGGCCCACAGCCACAACCATTAAATCAACACAGGATAAGCCAGTGAGACTTTTGACACAAAGACCCCTGAGCTCGCAACCTTAATGCATCCTTAATACTCATCCTCCACGACACAGGGAACTGAGCAGAAGAGGGGGCGGAAAGATTGTGAGAGCTGTGGTGGGGAGATTATCCAGAGGCATGGCCAGGAGAACCTGGCTGAATACTAGGCTATCCATGGTCCCGTCACAAGGACTGATCCACACGACCCATGGAGGAGGTTATCCAGTGGAGGGGGGAGGGGAGGGCAGCGGGGAATTGGGGATAACAACTCATTGTTTGCCCACTAAATGTTGTATCTCATTATGGACAATAAAAAAAAAGAGAAAAAAAAGAAATATACTAAGCATAGAAGGCAGGGAGCTTATGTTGTATGGAACCCTGTGATGGCTGAACTCCAACTCTGGCCATTTATTAAATATGTTGTTTAATTTAAATCTCACAACCATCTATCTATCACAGGGATATCATTAGGAAGTATTTGAGAGTCAGGGAAGTTAGAATTTGTAATCAAACATCGATGCAGCATTTCTCAATCTACATGCTCTCTTTTACCTCCAAACTCTCTCCGCATGTCACACTAGATGCTTGCTGCCTCTCTGGTTTCTGGGAAGACTGAAGGTGTAACTGACAATCATTACATCTCTATAAATGCTACCTGGGGGAAAGCTTCCAGCAAGTCGTTGGCCAGGGAGGTTTCTGAGGCCCCAAATCATGATAGGCTATTGCCAAGGCTCTTGGTTGCTCACCAGAATGAGATAGTAAGATCCCATTGCTGAATACACTTGGGCTTCAGATGACGGAAAAATCAAGCTGGAACTGAGCTGGAAACCTCCTACCTGTTAACCAGCTAACAGAAAGCTGGAAAATGCTATGGCTGCATGCAGCCCTATGGGAGAGAGAAGTCATCAATGATGGTGAAAAGCAGTGGACCTGGCAATCTTTAATAGGGCCAGCCAGGCCAAATGTGGCAACTGGTGAAATAGTGGCATATTTATTGTGGTGAAAACAATTGCTCTCTAATTGGACTGGAAACCTCCTCCATAGGAGGGAATACATGCCTGGTACTGAAAACCTAGTCAAAGGCTTTGGCGGGGGAGGTCATGAGCTTTAGGGGAATAATACCTGCTGTTGTCTGGCTAAATTCATATATTAAGTCTATCAAACAGCCTTATAAGCACTTTTTGAAAATGATCATACCCATATAATAATGCTACTATCACTTTTGGCTATAAAAGCTTCTCTTTTTCAGAAGGTGGTGACCACTTGGATAACACAGTGCTGAGAAGAAATGCTAATGGAGTGTTCAGCACTGGGACATCTCTATCACACTTCCTGAGGCTCAGGGTCTATTGTAGAAAAGGTGGTGGAAATATTGTAAGAGCCAAAGGAAGGACTGCTTACAATGCAAACTTCTAGACATAAAATGGCCTTGATATTCATGACTTTGCAGTGCCTGAAAATACCTACATATAATGGGAGGAAAAGATGATGACATCGAGAGAAAATAGACTAATTTAGAGGGGGAAGAGATATGAGGGAGGGTGGGGAGAGACTCATAATGGTTTATTATCTATAATTATGGAAGCTCTCAATAAAGAGTAAATACATATATAAATAATTGCTCTTTGGCTGAGTTAACAGACTTCTTAAGATAAATTTTATATTGGGTTAAATTTGCCAAAGACCTAGAAGTTGGCATGATTTAATGTTTTTTATAGAAGGGGTAGTAATAGACCATAGTGGAAAGGGGTGACTATAACTGAAAATCTTCAGTCCATTATATTGTGCACACACACACACACATATAAAATTTCTATATTTTTTTTATTTTTAACTTCCCATATTATTAATCTCTTTTATTAGTTCTTATGGCTACAGACCCATTCATTAAAAAAAACAAACAAACAAACACCTTTGGGTACCAGATAAGAATTCATTTTTATTTGTTTGTGTTGAGATGCCTCAGTGATTTTGCACACAGTGACCACAGTACTCTTCAGAAGATTAATGAGCAGAATGACATCTTTCCAAAGAAGCCTATGTTAGAGCATAGTCAAAACTAACTTGGAAATTTTCATTGTCCAGATCAAATAACTTCTTTATCTCTCTTGGGTTTTGGGTTGAGGAGAGAGCTTTATTCAATTTCATCCTTCCTTGTGGTCCCTGGTTGAGACAGTTTGCACAAGTGACCATCATCAGTCACTTAAGCACTCCCCAGATAGGCTTTTGCCAGGAGGTCACACATATCACATTCCACACAAGGTCAGATTGCAGCTTTACCATGTACCAGCAGGAGAACTGAAATTGTTGATTAAGAGTGCAAATGTCTACCCCTAGGCTTTGGAAGGACAGAGAGTGAGATAAAAGGTTCAGTCATTTGAAATTTAACCTGGAGGATGATGACTTAATGAATTGAGGAGGAGAGGGAGAGAAGACAACTCAAGTAAGCCTTATTACTTTCATCTGTTTCAGAGGCATTGAGGAGAGAGAAGAGGGTGCAACTCAGAACAGCCCTTCTTCAGCATGACTAAGCCGTGTGCTTGATTCCCCAGCACCCACCACACAAAACCAGGTAGAGTGCAATCCTAGCACTCAGAGAAAGTTAGCACGAGGATCACAAATTTAATAGTGTCTTCACCTAAACAGAGAGTTCAAAGCCACCCTGGCTCCCATGAAACCAATCTAAGTCCATATAGAGAGATTGATAAATAAATAGATAAGAAGGAGGAAGAGTACTATTTTGGAAACTAATCCAGAAATGTATAGTAAGGAATTGACTCTCTAATATCATCTGAGAAATAAAAACCAATGATTTCCTCTATTACTCTTCCGAAAAATCCTCATTATTAACATGGTCAGCAATAGAGATTTGGGGGATAAATAATAGGATTAGAATAAATGTATCACCTTGAATTGGCTTGTGGGATTACATTTCTAAGCAAGAGCCACAGAATGTGCCCCTAAAGTAATGTGTTATTTAAGTGTTTGTGGTAAACATATTCAAGAATTAAAAAGTAAATACCAATTCAGCATTGGGATGTATTTAAAATTTTTATGCCACATAAATGTAATTTTTCTCTGACAAGGATGTGAAAAGTTGAAGGCATTGTTATTATGATTCCAGGCTGGGTAACCACTGACTCGGCATTTCCTAACCTTGGTCAGTGTTCTTTTACCACCACAGAGAGATTGTGAAACAAAGCATATTCTTTCCAGTTTGATTCAATGCTATATGAATTGTTGGCATTTTTTATTTCTCTGTTGGAATTGCACCACAGCTTAAATAAAACAGAGCAGAATGTTAAGAAAATTTTACTTCGATGCAATTTCTTCTCCAGTATTATAGAATTATTCCGTGCCTGAGTTCTCACAGGAGCAGCCCGGGCCTCCTCCTGCCCCTCGGTGCACCCTGAAACCATTCCCGTAGGTTGGAGACACTTGTCAGCAAGTTTTGAAGTTTTTCCAGTTGTTTTCTCAGCTTGCTAAGAAGAGCCTTCCTGCCACAGCCCCAAGTTTAAATTTCCTCCATTTTTGTGGTCATGCAGTCAAATATCAGCTGCAGAAGTCTGGAGAAATCATCTGTCATTGCTGATAAGCCCGGATTCTGTCTGGCATGTTCTTCATTCATGAAATCAACCCCCAGGAATATGAACTGAGATCCTTCCATGTGATCTGACAGATAGTGTCCAGAACATAAGCCAACCAACCTCTGAAGAGCCTAGAGGGATCCAAAGACACTATCCACATCTGTTCCACTTCTCCCTGTTGACTTTTCCCCAATTCCTCCCAAGATTCGTTCTATGCTTTAATCTAACAACCCCATATACATCCTGTATGTGGTTAAAATTCAGCTTTGTGGCATTTAAAGGTACAATCTAATTTACCAGACATACATTTCTGTATGAGAAAATCCCATGCTTATCACATTTCTGGATTACAGCCTTAGAAATAAAATTTTATCTCCCCAGTGTATTACCACCTTGACATTACAACAAAGTTCTATGAGCTGTATTGGCAAAGTTCCAACTCTTCATAATTAAGTGAGCTTTAAGACCTCACAGCTGCATTGGAAAATATTTTCATAATGCTGGAATCTCAGGTGCAATTAAAAGAAAGTTCAGAACTCATATGTCTTGAAGCATTTCAGAAAGAATTTTTAAATAGCTGAATTCTAACTCAGCACAATGTAATTAAGATAATTTAAGAATTTAAGAACTATGAAGACTCCTCTCAAAAAGTTTAGTCCCCAACTTTTCATTTCAGTTAGCAAGCATAAAATTCCTTTGCATTTATTTCAGAAGCAGGATCACAGTGAGGGATTCAAAAGGAGTCCTACCCAGCAGTCTTTGCTGGCCTTCAATATGTCCTACTTGTGTTAGGTAAGGTAAGTTGACCTACTTGTGTTAATATCTAGACAGGAAACAATAATTACACTTTCTGCAGTATTTTAAACTGCAACTTCTGCTAATGTGCATCTTCAGGCTTTGCTTCAAGGACTCAAGAATTTTCCTTCTCTCAAGAGGCCTCTCCCATCCAGAGCAGCTCAAATGTCCCAACAATCATTTCTCTGAGTTGCAAACAGTGTCATTAACCCCATGTTACAGATATAATCCTCAGTGTTGGTGTTTGAAAGTCACTTCCATGTCATTGATATCACCTCCCCCATTGGTCTTGCCAAAATTCATTTAAGCAGCATTTCAAAAATTACAGTCAGTCCACAGCATTTGGTTTCCAAAATGTACCACTGAACTCTTCCACAATGAGATGAGTTAAATCAGCATTCTCTTTACAGTATATTTGTGATATGTTTTAATCTCCCAATGGTTCTTCCATGTTTTCAATGAGTTTGTCATCTTCTATAACTTAGAAGTTCAGTTTCACTAGTTTAAGCATGAATGTTTTAATTTTTCCCTCTAATGAGGTCATGGAGTTATATAGTGTCTTGATTCTGAAAATAGTTTTTCCCTAAATAAGCCTTTCAGTGGAATTGAGTTCTTGATGGAGTCATTTTACTTCTAATTTGACCATTGTTGAGATGGAGTTGCAGAAAACTAATCACTAGTGTACCTGATGTCTACCCTAAATTTTTGTGTCCTGTGAACCCCAGACTCTAATTTCCCATGAATTAAACTCAGATGCGTGTCTATTGTTAGAAGGCAATGTTAAAGAAATTGGGCTCTAATTTCTCTGGCATAAGCAGATAATAGGTTAGTGTAAGTTTCCATAATAATAACAATTGACCTTAGTTTTTAATTTTGGAGAACAGATAATGACAGAAAATTTGGGGTAAAGAAGAGTTTTAATGTTTAAAGAACCAAGTCCCCCTTTAAAAATTATACAAAATTATTGCAATCATGACAAGCATGCTCTCATCTGCAGTTTCCTCCTGTCCTTGTGCAGTGAGTTTGCTCCCTTCATCCTATGGCCCATCTCCTTATGAGCAATTTCCTCTCTCATTATTCTTCCTCCTTTTTGGGATCCCTTACAAACTGAAGCACATTGTGTGTGCTCCCTAGGGTCCTGCGTCTCTCATGTATCACAGTCCATGTGAGATATATCCATGTGTGGAAGTGTCTATAACTTGTTGTTGCTGATGATGACTATTCTCTTCATGTGCCTTCTCTTTCTCTCATTTCCTAAATCACGAATAAACTAATTCCACAAACTCTGAAGTGGGAATATGTGTTCCCCTGTGGAAACCACTCCCTCCCCACCAAGATGTGATGACCTCTCGTGGAGGAAAACATCGCTGGCTTCAGCTCTTTCCTGAGAGCAGAGCTGACAGCTGCAGGTTGTGCTCCTCTGGCTCCATGACAACTTGCTTCTTACCAATGGAAGGTAAGATATTGGAGGGCGGAGGAAGGGAGGAACCCTGGCAGTTCTCTCTCCATCCTTTGCTTTGGTCAGCTCTTTTGATGAAGGATGCATTTCCTTTTTGAAGCTTGTCTAGTGGGAGCTGAAGCCCACTAGACAAGCCCACATCACATAGCTATAGTTTCCATCTTGTCAGTCCAAAGTCTATATTATAATTGCATCATTTAAATTTAGTTATTAGATCTTTATTTGCTGCTAATTTATCGGTGCTCATTGTTCCTTGTTAGATTCTTATTTCCACTATCACCTATATAACTAATTTTGTATATTACATTTCTTCTGTAGTAGTTCTTTGAATTATATTCAGTTTCCTGGTTAGACCTTGACTTCATTTCACAAAATTCATATCATTTGATTTGATGCATGGTGCCTAACTTGTAATGCAAACTTCACCCATTTAATTCTTCATATTAGTGCCAACATATTCCCATTTTAAGGACAAAGCCTAGAGAAGTTATGTATATTGAAAGTCTTAGTGCTAATAAGAGACAAAGATTCTCAGGAGTTTGAGAATAGATTGAAGTATAACTGATAACAGGCCTGGAGAAGTGCTGAGCAGGATGAAGGTGGTTGACAGAGAGCAGAAGACTTCATAACATGGGGAAAATGTAACAATATTCTAAACTCTGCATCATATAGCTACTTCTTATCTTTTCTCATCATATAGGAAAGAACAGATTTTTCCAACAGCCACAGAAATGTAACAGAGGTCATGTTAACATACTATATCAAGAGCATCACATCTGAAACAGCAGCTAAAATTGGGCATCTGTGGTCATCAGCTGTCATGCCCTAGTATCCACCAGGGTATTTCAGAGTAAATTAAATGGAAAATATCATCTCACATTCTGTATCTTTATAGGTAGTGCTAATCTGCCATTCTTTTCTAGATGAAGTGTTGTGACTGATTCACTACTGGTTCTGGAATGGGGAGATGGACAGACAGACAAGCTCAGGTGCTTTCATTTAGCCATTCTCCTTTAATAGCTCTTATCCAGATGATTGTCAATGTGGCAACTGCCAATCATCCTGTGTCTCAGAGCCTGGGCTAAGGAGTATTGGTCATCGTGGTCAATTCAGATTTGCACCTGCAGCACTTCCTGCCTGCCACCCATACCTACCACGTTAACAAGATGTCATGATGACAACCTGACAGCTCCCCAAATATTTGTGTACTCCCCTAAAACTACTGGTCAGTATCAATGAGTCCCTTTGAAGAAGAACGGGGAACACACTTCCACTCATATTGTCATGGGAGAGTCCTTCCCTTTAGGAATCCTTGTATATTTATTTGCAAGCATAAAGAGACAGAGACAGAGAGATTTACTGCCGAGTAAATCCCCAGTCCCCTTTGGAATCTTGCTTCTGTTTTAGAATCATGTCAAGAAGTCAGGCAACACAACTTTTAAGTGGATTAACAACCCCCAATCTCTTAATCATCTTCCTTTAAATGCTGCTTAAAAATACAGTATCAATTTGTCAACTCCACAGCTGTCTTCTGGTCAGGCTCAGTGGTTTCCTCGATCTTGCCACTACTCACATACACCTGGCTCCTGACTCATAAATACTGCCAGCTGCCACCCACTCCTTCCACAGTGCTCCCAATTTTGCAATGACATTTTCTCCCATCCTTGGTCTAGTTATCACTAAACTACTAAGTAAGGCTGGTGTGCCAGCAAACTCTTACTGGACTTGGTGAATATTTTGTCTTTTAGGCCTTGCAAGTTTTATTTATTATAGGCTAGGGTTTAGTAAACCATGGACCATGGACCAAGTCCAGAATGTTGCCTTTATCTGTACATACAGCTTTATTGAAACGTGTATAGTCATTATAATTCATGAAACATTTATGGTTTCTCTTCCCCTGCCATGGAGAGACAAATAGTTCTAACAGAAACTCATATAGTCTACTAGCAATAACCTAATTATCTCTAGTAGCCAAAGTTTCCACATTCCTCAGATAGGCAATTGCTTTTACAAAACTCCTAGACATTATTTTAGTAGAAGAGGTTTTCTATAATCTTAATTCTATATTCTTGGAAATTACTTTCAAAAGAGTAAGCTCTACCTTATCCTTTCATTTCCCAGCTACTATAGTGAAGAACCCTCAGAAATCAATCCCATGCACTCTTTCCTATGTTGCCAATATAAATGGGGTAGGTGCTATGAATTTTGGTGTTCCCAGTCTGTCCATGCAGTGACAGGTCACAATGACTTTGGCTGTGCTGTGCTGTAACAACTCTAGTTATGTGTCTAGTGAGTACAAGTAAAGGGAGAGGCAGAGTCTACAGGGAACAAAGTGTTGCCTTGTATGAAAGCAGCCTCTGCTTTCTTTTCAAGATAAGCAGGACTGGCTTCTTACAAAGAGACCACCTATGCAAATTTGGAAGGATCCAGGGAATTGTGCCTTTCAAGATTTTTGAAGATGTCGACCCATATCTCCAACCCCATTTCTGAGTTGGTTCATCTTACATAGCAGATCTGCTTTGCTTATAAGTTTAGCTTCATTAGCACTTAGTTGCTCTGACAATTTATTTCTGGCCCTCTTCCTAACCTATCTTTCTTTTGTATCAAGTGATGATGGTCTTGATGTGCTTCCAAGAGTGCCATCTGACATTTGTATTTACTTTTTGTTAAATAAGTGCTTTGCATTCTCTGCTCTCCTTGTCTTTGTTTAAAACATCAACAATCTGTCATCATAGCCTATCTTTTGTGGATACCCAACAGAATGTACTGTTTAATGAACTCCTTTTCACCAATATGCATTGCACCAAGTTCATACCAATAACATGTATGTGATTATAATGCATTACAGCTCCAAAAAAGCCAGAAAATAGAACATGGAAAGAAAAAGACATAATGAACACCATCCATCTTCCTTCTTGAGTACCACAGTTCTTACTTGAAATTTCACAAGAAGGGTAACTCTTTCCTTCCTAACTTCTTTTCTCCAAGAGAATTTGATATAACGGATTTCAGAACCTTGATACAATTCTCATCACCAATAACAACAACATGCCAATATCTGTCATATGCCAAAGACAAATACAAACTATAAGTAAATGTCAACAAAGTTGCAGCTAGCTGGAACGTAACCTATAAGATCCTTAGTATAGAAGCCTGCACTAGAAAGGGCTTTTACATAAACTGAAAGGGAACTAATTTTGTTTACCTTTAAATATCTAAAATTAAATTGTCAACGGGATTACTTGTAAAATATGAGCAGATAATGTAAACTACTTAAGTCTTTTAATACATAGGGATGAAAGGATTTTTCCTCTTAAGACCTAACCATTACTGTTTCCTGCCTTGTTATGTAACAGTGCTGAGAAGTGTCAGGGTTAACAAGAATACTCCAAGAATGACTTCACTGGAGAAACATCATTCCTAGGTAGTGGGGAAAGATCAAGAAAAGGAACTGTGGTTTTGCTGCAAGGTTTTTAACTATAAATATTTAGGCACATCTTATCCTGATCTAACAGAGTTGAAAGAAGGAACATTTTCATGTGTCCAAACTTCAAAGATCTCTTGGAAAGAAATAAAAAGTTAATAATCATATACCAAATATGCAATAACTATACAGGATATTGGTTTAGTTGTCACAAGAAACATTTAGCATTTTAAAAATATTTATTTTCTAGAGAAAAAAGAAGAGGAAAAGGAGGAAAAGTCAGAGAAGAAAGAAGAGGAGGAAGAAGAAGAGGAAGAGGAAAAAGAGGAGGAGGAAAACAGAGGAGGAAGAGAAAGATAGTGCCATGGGCTCCCACCACTACAAGCAAACTTCAGACCCATGTGCCACTTTGTGTTCTTGGTTATATGTGGGTGCTGGGCAATCAAATCTAGACCATCAGGCTTTGCAAGCAAGCACCTTTAACTGCTGAGCCAGCTGGCCAGCCCAACTTTTAGCATTTTTAAACTTAAAGCTAAAATAATTCAACTGCTATGTAAAAATACTGATGATAGAAATGGTGTGTGACAATAAACCAAAAGTGGGCTCTCACACAACATAAAAATATACAGAAATGGGGTCATTCAGAACTGTAAGGGGTAGACCTAAGTAGTTGTTAATTTCAAAGAGGAATCAGTAAGAAATGCCTATGAGAAAAGTACCCATGTCCAGCAGGCAGGAAGCATTAACAACTGACCATTTGCAGGGCCAGGCAGAGAGCACCAGGAATGTGTGGTCAGTCCTTCTGTGTTCTAGCCACACAGGGTTAACAAGGGCAGAAGTGAAATTATGCACACACATATGCTCCTCCCCAAAGCCATGAAAGTGTTTTAGTAAATCATGTCATAAAAATCTCAGTTTCTTGAACATGAAACAAATGAAATGGAAACCTGCATTTGGCTAAGGAATCTATTTATTTAAATATATGGCTACTTCTAAGCCTTGTATGGTATCAGTCCTAAAAATAAACAAAAATACAAGACTTGTTTGACTTCTAATCCCATTTTCTTCTGCAATTTGAGCATTGGTGACAGAATCTAAAATGTAAGAATATCAATTAAACCTAAGACAACTGAGCAGTTAAGCAAGCACTGAGAACAACTCTTTCTACTCCTAAATGAAACAGAAATTCTCTTCACTAGAAAACCCTTTCCTTCTAAGCTTGATAGATTATAAAAGCTTAGTGCTATTTTCATCATTCTGTCTCTCAAACCCCCTCTCTTTCAATCTTGTCTTGACCTTGAGAGATCAATAGACTTCTGGCCTCAGCCTTCAAAGAAGCTGGGACTACAAGTGTGCACCACCATTATTATATAAAAATAATACTTAAAATTATAAATGCAAATAATATATTAAAACAGAAAGCAACATTACAAATGAGGACAATAATTAAAAATCACTGAAATATCAGTTTTGACTTTGAACTTAATCAAGTGGCATTCATAATAAGCGCTGAATGAATTCCTTGCGCCATGACCAGCAGTGGGTGCAACAGAGACCTTGATTATTAAAATATCTTAAAATAGCAACTAAATTAATTAAATAGACATTTCTAAAGGGCTAGACTGTGTTCTAATCTGACACTTGATGTCATTATTTTCATGAGACTAGACTTCATATTTTCAAACAAAGAAGGAACAGACCCCCAACAAACAAAAGCTCTATCCTTTTCCCTAGAAATAGGCAAAAATGTAATTTGATTTCATGATTACATTTAGAAATCTTATGATGGCTGAACTGTAAAACAAGAAGCAAAGAGTATGAGTTATACATGGAGAATAAAGTCAGCTGACCATCTGCCAAAAGCTGATGAAACAGGAATAAAAACCAAAAACCTTGGAAATCAGCAGTAGCCACCACAGAATGAAGGAAATCCAACTTCATTCCATGAGCTTTAAGAAATGGTGGCTAAGGAAAGAGTTAGGATTCTGGCTATCAGAGCTGTGCTCTGGAGGCTCTGGGACTCCAAGGCTGGGATGGAAGAAGAGCAAAAGGTTGTGTTCTGATAGACCTCATTAGCATTGAATGAAGCCAGAAGGAGTTGTGATGAAAGCAGATCACTGGAGACTGGGTCTTGGGCTCTCCCCCAGTACAGCAGGACTTCCTGAGATAACCAGTCAATGGATTCATAGAGAAAATGATCCGCAGTCCCTGGCCCCAGTCTCAGATCAGGAAACCAGAGGATGGTCCTCCAATGCAGGCTTCATTCCTGCCTGAGTAAGTCACATCTTTTCTGGATCTTCTCTGAAAGCAGGGTCTTCAAAGTGCTGGAACCATCACACAATGGCTCTCCAGCCCAGCTCACTGGGGGATCTGCTCACAGGGAAGGTAGTTAAAGGCACTAACCACTCACTTCCTGAATCCAAAGGCCTGCTCAAATCTGTCCCTATTTAGCCTGTTAAATTGGGTGAACACACACAATAAATATACAGAAAGCAAAAGAAAAAATGCCAGAGAAGATCACTGCATGCAAAAGCTAGATGAAACATTTATTTGGGGGAAAATAAATACTCCCAGTAAAAATGCATTCTCTACAACGACATCCTATAAAAACTAAGTGCATAAGTTCAAGAACATAAGAGCCCCAACTAAGATAGAAAACCAAATAAAATGAAAAGAAAAGAAACATTGGAGCCAGAGAAACAGAATCCAAATGCTATTTTCTTTTTTTTTCCAAATGCTATTTTCATATCAGTAAATAAATCAAAAGCATCAAGCCACAGAGATATGGTAAAGCAGCAGATGAGAAGTGCCTGCAGGTCACATGGGCCTAGTCACATGAGGAACCATGACAACTGTGGAAAGAAAAGGTGATCTTCTAAGGACACCAGCTACCGTGGTGTGGCACATTCAACAAGAGATGCAGAAATGCCAAGAACATGATATATAAACTTCCTTAAGTAATGAAAGAGATAAAATTGAACACTGGAATATGTAAAAGTCCTAAAATGTAGACTAAAGGCCTTCCCAGAAAAGCAAAATAATCCAACGAGCCAAAGGATAAATCAAAAGAATGATTATAGTAGAAACAAATGTAAAGAGGATTGATCGATGGAAAAGAATTCAACCAAGTCAGAAAAGATAAAACTAAACAGCGGTGAAATTTATGTTGTAACAAGAACATGTCTTGGAATATAAATGAGAAGCAATGTGGAGTTCAAATATGAGACTGAAAGGTACTCATGTCCATGTTTTCTCATAAACAGGAAGCCATATAAATCTGTATAAAAGTTAAATTTATAGTTTTTTACATAGCTTGGGTGTTTTTTCTTTAATTCAGAAGGTTCCTTCCTAATTCTGGAGGAAAAAAAATGCTTATCTCAGCTACAGTAATCCACTCGCTTCTTTCTGCTAAAGCATCGTCTAATTTGAAAGCTGCCATTTAAAGATACTTGGAGAAAGTTAACTTTAATAAAGGATACTAGAGCGAAGAACACTTCCAGAGTCAGGAAGCACCCTGAGCCTGTTGCGAGTCTGTTCTGCTCTGAGCAGCAAGCTGCTGTTTAAACAGTGGAGGAAGTAGAAATCACTGAACGAAAGCTGGAATCTTCTTTATTTAGACATAGAATAAAGAGTGGACATCCCTAGTCCACCATCAGACATTTTATACAGGAGTTGCAACTCTACAACTCAATTTCCACCTGACCACCCATACTTTGCTTTAGAGTCTTGATGGAAGCCACTTACAGTCTGAATATGTGCACAGTCATCACCTTTTATACATTAAAGGTGTCTTGCTGTTGTGAACTGCAGTGTGGATTGCTTGCATTATGGCAGACAGTAAAGTCTGAGGTCTTCATTGCCCAGCACAGGAAAACAACTCCTGAGCTGGTCCTGGGCAGTGAGTCCCCATAGAGTGTCCTGTAATTCCACAAAATTATTCTCACTTTCTGGTCTCCTGGAAATGAGGTGGGAGAGAATGCTTGGCAGTCTACCATGGTTTTTTTTTTTTCTTCTTCTTTTAAAATTTATTGTCCATAATGAGTTACAACATTTAGTGGGCAAACAATGAGTTGTTATCATCAATTCCCTGCTGCCCTCCCCTCCCCCCTCCACTGGATAACCTCCTCCATGGGTCGTCTGGATCAGTCCTTGTGACAGGGACCATGGAAAACCTATTATTCAGCCAGGTTCTCCTGGCCATGCCTCTGGATAACCTCCCCCACCACGGCTCTTACAATCATTCGCCCCCTCTTCCGCTCAGTTCCCTGAGTCATGGTGGATGAGTATTAAGGCTGCTTTAAGGTTGTGAGCTTAGGGGTCTTTGTGTCGAAATCGTTGGTTTCTGTCTCACTGGCTTATCCTGTGTTGATTTAATGGCTGTGACTGTGGGCCCCTTGTTCATCCTGTCATTCTCTGCGGGGTTCCATTTGGATCCTCCACGATATGACTGTGGTGGCTCCTCTCTTGCCAGAATCTCAGCTATCGGCCTACGGTCTGTTGGTAGGGTTAGATGGGCCCCAGGTCTCTCACTGCATCCTAAAAAATACAAACACAATTGCCTCTGGTGAGCACTGGTCCTCGATGGAGGCTTCCACTGGTGAGAATCCTGTGCTGGGAGGTTGTGTTCACGATCTGGATCCCTGCTGAAAACCCTGACCCTTGTTTCCTGAGGGAAGCTGCGTGTCTGCTAGTCAGCCATCTTGAACCAGCTCTAACATGTTTTAAGGCCCTTGCTAATTGGCTTATAAAATATCACAGAGCTGCATTGTCTGTAAGAAAATGGGTTAGATGTATGACCACACCCACTAGTCCTCAATCTCTCTTTTCTTGAGACTAAACATTTTCTAAATCTTGGTTCTGCTTCTTTGGCACTCAAGACTCACTATAATTCTGGCTGTAAGTGGCCAAAAATGCCCAAGCTATTGCCCCAATGTTTTGTTGTTTAAAATACCCTCTACCAGATAAATTATTACATCATTCTTAATGGCAGCCCTCCTAAAGTCCTGGGGCACAGACACAATGCAGCTAAATTGTCTGCACTGATGTGTCAAAGTTTCAACTGACTCTTCATTTCATCTGGGAACGATTCTCCTCCTCTTCTGAACCCTTAGCTTCATCTACAGGGTGTTAAGATTTTTCTAGCCCGATACATACAATTATCCCAAACTCTTCCTGTTAGCAAATTCCAAAAAAGTCTCCCCATTTTCAGGCATAGTTACAGAAATAGTTCCACTCCTTGCTACCAATTTGCTGTATCAGTCCCTCTTTGATTTCTAAGGAAAAATCCCTGAGGCCATGTAACTATAAAGAAGTTGGTTTACCTCACAGTGTTGAGGCTGAAAGCCTTCTGATGAAGACATCGTAGTGGCTGGTTTCTCTTGGCAGGACTACATGTAGGAAGGGGAGATCACATCTTAAAGCAGAAAGCTAGAGAGTAACAGAGGGGTCGGACTTAGTCTTAGGCTGACTCATTCTTGCACACATTTGGAGTTTCCTTGAGAGCTACCTTTCTTCCTTCTGAGGACAACTCCTTCAGTGAACCAGCTATAGTTCACAACCTTTCAGCATTGCCACACTGGGAACCAAAGTCACAAAACAAACTGAGGACACACTGAAACCTGCAAACCATAGCATTGCTAAGATATAGTTCATCATGTAGGAATTCAAACTATGAAAATAAGCCTCAGGTTTGTGGATTTATGTTTATTTAACAATTTCTCTCAGTCTTCAGAGATTGACCCAAACTGTAGTCATTGACTCCCACCTGTTTGATGCTATCATGGGGGCTATTGCATTTGGTCTGTGGTGTTAACAAATCATCTCATCATGTAAGGTGAATGATACTTTCTGTTCTCTTCATGCTCTTTCTGTCTATCCATGGGGAGGCTTCTTGATGCACAGGGTATGATGTATATATACACTGAGGAATCCAGAGAAAACAGTTGCCCAGGCAGACCAGTGTGAAGACTACAATGAGGATCATTCTGGAGACAGAAATGTAGTCCTAAGTAGAAGCCTCCCTACCAACACTATTAAGAAATAAGATCAAATGAGTAAACACTGAGCCCCAGGAGATGTACTTGCTTTAACCAAGTAACTTGTTGGTTGCTGAAGGAACATTCTACCAAAAGATGTCCCTCTAGAAGAAGATGTGCCTGCTGGGAAGTTCCTCTTTATTGCATAAGGAAAATGAGGACCAATTCTCAGTTTCTGATTGGTTATGGAATGATTGGCATTGCTAAAACTGTTACCCACATAGACCCTTAGTTTGTTCTTCCTAAGACATTGTCTGTGCACACTGCTGAGTTTTTAATTTTCCATAGACAGAAATTCATTTTGGAGGAGCAGAACAGCTTCCTAAGGGATGCCTTCTTGTTAGTGGTCACAGTATAGAAGCATTAGTTATATTTAGCCAAAGTTTCATTATAAGTTATTTGATAAAGTCTATAATAATTAAGTGATTACAGTAAGTTTGTCTATAGACTGACAAGTTTTTCTCCATTGGGGCTTCTTATTCTATTTATAGTATTTATTTGGCTTTTAGATCCTCACTATTGATGTTGCTTACTGTTAAGAGTTAAACAAAGAATTTCAATATGGAGATCAAGAAATAGCCTGATCAAAAGAACCAGAAATGCAATGTGAACTAATAGCCAAACTTAGAATACCAGTAAAATTTATTTCAGGGTAAACTGGAGGATGGATAATGCTCACACACAGATATGGGTTTCACATAATTGCTCCAAAATTTAGGTAAGTTCTCACAAAATGGCTTATTATTAAATCTTACAAGTCACCTGGTATGTTAGGATTCTCTAGAGGATCAGAGATGGTAGAATACCAGCTATTATAATGAGCATCTATAAGATTGGATTAAACAATATGGGCTGGCAATGGCAGTCTGCAGACTGGAGAGTCTGAGACCCTAGAAGGGTGGTGCCTCAGCAGTCCCAATATAGTGCTGAAAGCCTGGAGAGCTGCTGGTCCTCAGCCCATGTCAGATGGCCGGTTCCAATGTCAGCAAGCATGTCAGCAACAGGGTAGGTACACTCACCAGTGAAGGACAAAGGTCGACAAAGGGGAAATGCCCATTTTTTTTCCTGGTATTTATTTATATCTAGACTGCCTCTGGAAGGGCTGCTTGCTGTGGTGGAAGATTTTCCCCTCAGTTAATCCTTCCAGGAAATACCCACACAGACTTAGC
Source organism: Zapus hudsonius (assembly GCA_004024765.1). Classification (NCBI taxonomy): domain Eukaryota; kingdom Metazoa; phylum Chordata; class Mammalia; order Rodentia; family Dipodidae; genus Zapus; species Zapus hudsonius. Next base: position 16,941 of record PVHP010034085.1, read on the forward strand.
TAAGAGCAGTGTGTAAATAGAGCTTAGCCGCCATACCTGGTCATTATAAAGAGAAAAGAAACACAGAGGAAAAACAAAAGTAAATATGAAAAAAAAAGTCATGTTTTCATATGAGTCTTGATCTTGGGAAATGTGCCCAAATCAGAAACCTTCTGTTTCTAGAAGAAAATGTTGGTCAGCTTCCCCTTAACACCAAGAGGTCTCAAAAATTCTCAAAAGTACAAGTTCCCCTTTAGTGAACACACATGGATCCAGACTTGAATCCCTGAAATTTGCTGAATTGGAAAAACTTAAGTGTGATTCCCTCCAATGAGGCCCCAGGGAAGTTTTTTCTAGTGTCATTTACAAACAAATAGCAAACTAATCTCCAGCTTCTGGCTCAGAAATTGTCTTGTCCTCATCAGTTGGTGGGAAGAAAAATGTTTCTTGTCTACTATGAAAGCATATTTTGGTGTAATGCATTAAAGCACTGTCATGTTGAAACTTTGAAGAGTCAGATTCATGAGGTTCTATTGTTTGGAACATAAACCTTCTAGAAGTTACTCTATACAGGAGTGATCTGATGGTCACTAATCAGTAACACCATGGCTCAATGCAATCTAGTCAAATTCTTTAGCTTTGCCTCATGCTGTGTATTCATGATAGCTTACTTAGCTGGGTTATTTTTTTTTGATGCTTCAATTAAGTAATTACCCCTCTCTTTCCCTCTCTCTCTCCTTTTCTCTCTCTCTTTCTCTCTGTCTCTCTCTCTCTCAACACTTGTCCAGTAGCAACCAATACATAAAACATGTTGTCTAATAAATTTTCAGATATTGTTATAGCATTAACTTTTCTGCATGGTAAAAATTTTACATATCAAAAAAAATCTGTGTTGAAAGTGGTAATTGAAAGAAATCCACCCATAAGTATTCAAATGATCCAGCTAGTATGAGGGATACACTGCCTGAGATTTTATTGTCATGCCAGAATTATAAATTTTATGAAATGATTCTGGTTGTAAACCAATTTTCAAACAGTCATTCCACGAGATTATTGTAATTTATATCATTCTAGTGATTCCATGATGACTCGTACAGCTTAATAAAGAAAGCTTAATAAACTCAGAAGACCAAATAATCATCCAAATATCCCATGAGCACACACTTAACTCTGGATTTATATTCTCTTAAATCTGCTTTGTTTCTCCAAATCAGATGCATAGTGCTATTTATTCAATAGGTGATCAGAGGTAACTTAACATGGATCAATCTTATGGAGTTCATTCAGTTTATTTATATTAATTTCTCCAGTGTCTGACTTGGTCTAAAAGCTGCCAAAGTATGTTACTGTTATTCAACTAATTCTAGTACTGTGTACTTCAGTCAGTGGTGTATAAGCCAACTACTTTCTTTCAGTTGAGTTCTGAGAATTCCAAGTCCAGTGGTTTTAATTTAAAGTTATCAGAAACCTGAACTTGTCAGACTCTTGCCCCAAAATCTCAATGATGAAACATGTTAGGCTGACAGTCATGCCTAATAGCTTTAGAGGAACACCTAAGTAAAACAACTGTCTGTAGACAACACAGTTTAAAATACCCATGGTTAAAGATCTAATGAGAGTTTATTAGAATGCTTCTGAAAAGGAAATTTTATTATTTCTATAAGATACAATATTTTAAGTTAATAACAAGAACTATGACTGATCACATTATACCAAAACTATCAGATTTCTAGGAAATTTATACTGGAACACAGATAAGTTACATACTCAATATACTCATATTCATGCTCAACATAATAAGATTTACTATTACTTATTTTTAAATGTTCTCATGCAATTCTACATATCAAATCAGCCTAATTAGCTTAGCATATTTCTTTTTATAAGAAGAAGGAATAAGTTCTTTTGTTGCAGACATACCCACTGACAAAAGACAGAGCCGCTTTGGCAAGAGGAGAGTGAATTTTTATTCTAAACCCAGGCCCAGGGGCTCCAACCCCAGGAAAAAGGTCTTGGGCCCAGCACCCCAGTTGACAAGGGGTTTAATAGTCAGTACAGAGTAGGTAAGTGACATTACACATGCCAGTTACCATCACCTAGCAGTTTACACATTTACAATAGGTTTCAGATATTGTCCCCAGGTATTCTCCGGACTTGTCTCTTACTTATCTCACAGAACTTCAGAGACCTGGCAGTTTTCCACTTCATGCAATGAGATTGGCCACCTGGCGGACAAACATCAGTAGGATGTAATGGGATTAGCCATCTGGTGGACAAACATCTGTAGGATGTTAACAGTGAATGCAGGGGAGGGGGGCAGTGAGCTCACACTCATTTTGCTACAAT